>ML776895.1:348640-411446 GCA_009831015.1 Picea engelmannii | reverse complement strand
CCTAGGGTTTCACTTAAGCCGACCACTAATATAACAATAATAACATTAATACTACCTAACTAAATTAACCTTAATTTAACCTTTATTAACACAAAATTAATATTAAAATTAATTTTAATAATAGGGTCAACCCTAAAATTTAGCCTATTCTTAACATAAAATTTAAGTAACACCGTCGGGTTATCATCTTAATTCATTAATCAAATACCTAATTTGAAAAACCTCTCCAAACCTAGGGTTCACTTTTCACTATTTATTAAAGGCTCCTCTCTTATTTTTTCTCAGGCTTTTTTGTCCTGAAGATGGATCCTGTTGTGGATCTGAAACGTCGACAAGCTCTCAAAAGCACTGTCACTGTGGTTCTTCCGACATGCTCTGAACAAATCTCTCACCACAGAAACCTAATTGATCAAGTCCAACTCCTATGAACTTTTTGCGTTACTCCTCCTGAGCTTGATCTCCTCGAAGATTTCGATCTCCCACGCACACTTTGCGTTCTCGGGATTTCATCAAACTCAGAATTCGAAGGATTTCTTGAATAAGAAATACTTCTAACCCACCTGATGTTCTTCTGCTCAATGCGCTCCTTGTAGAGATTTTCCTAACAAAGTATTCACCAACTCTGTTTCTGTTGAACTCAACACGGAGTTCTTCTATGCACACTTGCACCGGCTCAATGCCCACCTGGCAGAGCTTCGACATAGTTCTTAGTAACTATGTTTCTCTATGCTTCTTCCTCACACTCTTCCCTCTAAGGTATTCAGTAACCTTGAGGTTCCTCTTGAGCTTATGATCTCTCTGGTGTGCCCTCCTGGCATGTTCTTTTCTGACTCCACAGAGTTTAGATACGCACTCCTTGCGTTGGCTACAAAACCTTGATTGTTTTGTTCTGCACTCCTTGCACATCCTAAATAATCTAGAACGATATTATAAAACTCAATGAAGATAAAAGAAATCTATCTTCCTACTGTAGATAAATCTTATCATATATCTACAACATTCATTCATAAAACACATAAACACACGATATGCAGGAAAAACTGCTCTTCTATTATCTTTGTGTGTCTATATAGATGTTTACAAAACTGGACTGTAACAAAGTCTCAGTTCTCTCAAGCTCTCTCTCTCTCTCATAACTATTCTACCTCCTAAGGCCTCTCTCTACCCAGACCTCTCTATCATTCTCTATCTTCCTCTATCATTCTGCCTTCTTGAAATCTAATACAAGATCTCATTACAAAAGAGGGGCTTTGTGAGCTCGTCCTCTTTCACCTAACCTCATCTATTACATTGAAGTTTCATAAATGTTTACCTAGACCTGACTACGATCTGGGCCTGCTACAAGCAACCCTTTAAGGCAATCCAACCACTACCTATACAAACGTATGGTCTGGCATTTACAATCTTACAGCACAAAAATCCGTATAGAATTATTTCAAATTTAAAAATGGGAGGTTTAATGCCTCTCCCTTTCTCCATTGTGTGTTTGTGTTATGGCGTGCTAGCGCGGAGCAATGCTCTTGTATCATACTCCCCTGCTAGGAAAAAAATGAGCTCCCATTCTCTAGTGTTGAAATCCTCCTGGATCCCAAATTCTCTTTTGGAGTTGTCTTCTAGTTCCTTTCCAGCTATGTTGTTGTTGATTCTTCTTCTTCTTCTTATGTTTCTTCTCTACTACTATGGAAGGGTCTCTTCTGTTTAGCTCTCTTTTAATGAGTGTTTCTGCTGACCTCAACATCAGCTTTCTAATTTTTTCTATCACTCTGTCCAGCTGCTCCAGTGGCTGGCTCTTTTTATGCAGTCTTCTATGCTACACTTCTTCCTTGTCAGTGGGTAAATCTACTATGTCCCCCATGTTGTCTTTATCTCCCTTTGTGGCATTGAGTTTCCACTCTGCTGTAGATTTCAGTCCTACAGTATCATCACCAATTTGTTGCTCGGCTTCCTCTTGTGCTGGCATGTCTCCAACGCCTTCCAACCATTCCTCTTGCTGGTACACTCCTCCATCTGTTTCCAACTTGACATGTTGGATGTGCAAGCTTTGCATCAATAACCTCCTCTCTAGGGATTATAGCTCTTCATACAACTTAGCAAGGTCCATGTTGTCTACTTCATCTTCTTCTGCAGGCTTCAGTGCTGCAGTCATCTCTTGTTCAGCCTCCTGGATAAAATTTCCGAGCCACTATGTTGAATGCTCATCTCCTTCTATTGGGGTAGACAGCAGTGTCTACTCCATTTCTTCCCCTTCGACAGTTTTTACTGGTTGTCGTTCTTATTCTGCTGCACTCTCATCATGTGCACTGACCTCTACCTGGTTGTTTGGTAGGAATACCTTGATCCCTCCAATCATCAAAATGTGCCTCTAATCCTTCTCCTTTGTGATGGAAGTATTTAACTTCTCATCATCTTCATTCACATGGTCTACAAATCCACATGAATCTTCTCCTATCAGCACTCCTCGCTGATATGAACTCACTTCTAAGCTCCCGAGACTTTCTAACAGTCTCATCTGTTTCCCCCTGCCCACCTGGTAACTTGGGAATTTTCTACTACACACATGTCAATATATGAGATCAATCGATCCCATCTCGTTGCCCACTTGGCAATCTGAACTTTCGACATTGTTCCTCTGACAGTATTCGAGACCTCCAATTTCTCTCTTTCCATTGCCCACTAGGCAACTTGAAAGTCCATTTCTGCCCACTTGGCAGTTTATGAGATCTTCATATGACCTCTTCTCCTCCTCATCGCTCAGATTTTTCCTAGTCTCTGGTTCACAGATGTGAATCAGTTCCTCCTCCGTTTCATTGAGGTTTTCACCATGCCTCAACCACCTTCTCATCAATCTTCGTTATCCTCTAGCCAACAATTCCTTTATTGGCCATTTCACCTTCTTCTTCATGGGCCATTCATACACCCAATGTGTTTTTGCATTCTGTTGCATTTTAAATGAAAGCTCCTCCATTCTGGCTCTTATCTCGTTGAACTCCAGATCCATATCTGAATTGTTCTTCTTCTACTGGTCTCCTCTCCGACCATGCTCATGGCCTTCAATAGCCATTTCCACCCTTTACCTGCCTTCCTAGAAAGTCTATGGATTACTCTTCATCCAAGAGCATCTCCATCTTCTCTCACAACTCACCTGGTTGTTTCAAAATTTATTGTTGTTGTGCGCGTGAAACAACCTTCTCACAGAGCGTCAGTACTCTGCCTTCTTTTCACCTCCTTCTTATCTATTATTTGTAAGAAAGGCTCGGTCTTCTGATTACCTCCATTGCCTATAGAAATCAATTATGTGCTCTGATACCACCTGATGGTGTGTATCAGAGTATATCCTTTCTCTGCTCTAATACCACTTGATGGTATCAGACTATCTCTTATTTATCTCTCTTGTCTGCTACCTGAAAACAAAGATAACAACTTTCTTCCTTTTCTCTTTCACCTGAAATCTAAAAACAAAATTTCAAGCTCTAATACCACTTCATGGTATCAAACTATCTCTTCTTTAATGTCTTCTCTCCTCTGCCTACAGAAATCAATTCTGCAAAAAGGCTCTGATACCACCTGATGCAGCCCCCCTCCCCTCGAGGGGTTCTAGGACCTCCCGGTCTCAGGATCATTCCAATGTTGAGTCGTATCAACTCTTCGGGCTCCTGAATGAACCCTGATTAAGTTATACACAGGCCCCTTTCTTCTTTTGGTGCAGGTCCTGTGATGCCCACCCCTTCTGCCTCAGCGCGTTCTAGCGCTCTCCAATTCACGAACATTAGCTCATCTTCACTAGCACCTTCCTTCATATGACCCTGGGTTGTGCCCTTGTGTTAATGCACAATTGAGGGTGCAGGCAAGAGTGGTTTCAAACCAAACCATTTTTATCCCCGCAATCCTCCTCGTGTTGACACGTATCTCCCTTCCAAAACTGTGGTTGAAATTGCGGCCCGCTCAAGGAAAGTTATCCTCCATACAAGTTTCGGGACTGTAATCTCTTCTATATGTCAATCTCCGCTCCTTTGGTGTTACCTGCGATCAACAGCTATTATCGACCTCCATTCCACTCTTCTTTCCTCCTTCCACGCGTCCCCACACAGATCTCTATGATCTGTCGACACGTAGTCCAGTTCGAATCAACGGCTATTGTTGACTCCACCTTTCTGGACTCTGGGAGTTTCAGCTCTCAAAATCCACTCTCCTCTGTGTGAAAATCTCCCAGAGTGGAAGATTTGTTGCCACCTGTCCTACCCGATCAACGGTTCTGCTCCTCCTCTGGATGCTTGACTTTTCAACACAGATCAATGGTCCAACAACCCTCTCCTCGATCGGTGGTCAAGATTTCCTTCGAGCCTCCAGACTTCTGAGATCTCAAATCTCAAATCCTTTTTCTCCTCCTCAAATACGCGGAATCCTACCATATGTCCTCTTAAATCGGATGATTATAAGTTACTTCAGGGTTTTACCTGAAGTGCTCAGATCTTCTCCATGTCTCCTCTCCTGCTCCAATGGCTGTAAATCACTTCGGGTGATTTGATGGCTCAGAGCTACTCCGGCTCTCTGGACTTCGGCGATTTCAAATCTCAAACTTCTCCTCTGCTGACTGGGTATCTTCCGGAGTGGAATATTTGTTGTCGTGTGTCCTCCTTCGCATAGATGACTCTCGTCGTTTCTGGGACTTCAGCCTTCGACAATTTCAGTTCTCAAATTGAAACTCCAGTGTAACTTTCTTTGGAGCTCACGATCTAGTGATAAGTGTCCCCTCACAAATCGACAACTCTCGGCTCTTCAGCTCTTCGGGCTTCAACTGTTTCAACACTTCAACCTCTGCCTCCTTTTGGATCTCCCGACCCATTGACACGTATCCCCTCTGGATCCAACGGTCTAGATCCGTTCCATCCCTTCGGCTCTCCGCGCTTCGGGAATCTCAAGTTTCAGACCTTGAGAGATTCTCTCTCCTGTGCATGCAAGTGTTAAGACTCGTGCACCTTCCTCAGATCAGACAGATGGCGATCATTCACACTCAGATCCAACGGATGGGATCCGTTCTTTCTTTTGTGCTTCCTTCGCTCAATGGACGTAGATCTAACAGTTCAGGTTCTTCTCTACAACCGATCGGACGATTGTTATTGCTCCTCCTCCTAAGCTTCCACCTTCTCCCGACTTCGAAGATTTTATCAGTCTTCAAATGTTTTTGGCCTTTGAACTTTCTCCTGTGAACCCAAGTCCTTTGGGTCTCACTTACGCTCTTGCAAGCATTATCTCTTCTGATCTTATGGACTTAGAAAAAGTCTAAATCCTACGTACTTTTGGCATTACTCCTCCTAATCTTGATAAAACTCAATGAAGATAAAAGAAATCTATATTCCTACTGTAGATAAAGCTTATCATATATCTACAACATTCATTCATAAAACACATAAACACATGATATGCTGGAAAAACTTCTCTTCTATTATCTGTGTGTGTCTATACAGATGTTTACAAAACTGGACTGTAACAAAGTCTCAGTTCTCTCAAGCTCTCTCTCTCAGAACTATTATACCTCCTAAGGCCTCTCTCTACCTAGACCTATCTATCATTCTTTGTCTTCCTCTATCATTCTGCCTTCTTGAAATCTAATACAAAATCTCATTAGGTACCTGGACAGACCAGGCATGAGTTTATGTACCTCTTGAAATCTAATGTTATTGGTTGGGTTTGGTGGTTTTTTCTGGAACTTTCCTTTTTATATTTCCTGGTACATATACTACACCCATGAGGTGTTGTGCTCCTTGAAGCACCTACATAATGTAATTTTGTCTCTTCGGATTGAATAAAATTATGCTTTTATCCATGGAAAAAAAGTTAAGTGCCTAAATAAACCTGAAATATAATCTCAGAAAATAACTTCAATAAATCACACAAAATACTCAAGACAAGAAATAGATAAAACCCTAGGTTAACACCATATACTATTCCTTTTGGAAGGAATGCACTCACAAGCAATCCTTGCTTGCTAAAATAACAATATTCTTCACTATGCTCCAATACATTGGCTTACACTTCTTTATATATCACTCTCTGTCTCCTAGGAAATTTCTAGAGAAGGAATATTCTAGTAGGTGGAACCTTCTAGTAAACCTTCTCACCTTTATTGTGTTCACAATATTACATGGGCCTTATTTACTAGAATTGGCATCCATACATAATAATACATAATCACATTCCCATTGGGTAGTTCCCTAGGTACCCCACATTCCCTCCCTAGGTATACTACATAAAACCTTATTGGGGGTTTGAAGGTCTCTGACTCCAAGGCCACCTTGGTATTTTGGTAGACAACCTTTATCCCATTCTACAAGGACCCATTTTCTTTCCTTTTTAGGGCCTCCCTAAGAAAAAAAATCTTTGGAGACTCTTTGTGGATTTGAGGATCTTGGTTGGAGCTTCCAGCATTGAGAACGGGTAAAAGGGAATAGACTACAAAACATATTTAAGCAGGTTTAATATGCCTAGGAGGTTAATATATTTGAAGGTCCATGAGCTAAGTTTTTTCCCTAACTTAGATAAGAGGCTTTCCCAGGAAATATTCCTCATTGAATTTTCTATAAGAGGAGATCACAAATATTTTGAGGGAAGTGAACCTCTTTGGAAGCCTAGGATTTCTATGATGTTGTGCTAGGTGGTTAAGAGCATGTTGAAGAAGAATATAATGGACTTGTATTGTTTAATGGTTGTTTAGAAGCTAACAAGAAAGAATCTAAGATCGTGTTGATGGAATTTTCTTACTTGGTGGAGGGATGGCCCATAAGTAGTGTACCATTCACGAATTGTTGGTGAGAAATGGGATCCAAGTCATTGAAGAGTTTAAGGCATTCTAGTTTGCCATAATAAACATCATTGCAAAGATAAGAATGAACATAAAAGACTAAAGAGAGTCTTCTTGTATGATACCTTGAGAGGGGTTGAAAGGGGAGGAAGGAGAATCATTAACCAATACAAAAAAGAAGGATGATGAAACAATATTTTTGACCCAACTAACATAGCTAAAACTAAATCCAAATGTTAATAACATCTAAACAATCAAATCCCAATTTAAACATCAAATGCTTTGAACAAATCAAGTTGGATGAGCATACCTGGTTGTTTGGTAGATTTTAGAGATTGAATGGCTTCATGCACCACTATGATCCCACCTAGAATTTTGCACCTTCAATTTAACCTCCTTTCTCATGCAAAGTTAAGTGAGACATGATAGACTTTATTCTATTAACTATAACCTTAGTTATGATTATGTAAATTACTTTACAAATTGAGATTGGCCTGAATTTGTCTAGAGAATTAGATATATCTTATTTGGGTATAAAAGTAAGGAATGTAGATTTGAATGCTTGCAAAAATCCCTATGAACATCTAGAGTCTTCTACCACTTTCCAAACATCTATACCTACCATAACCCAACAATTCTTGAAGAAATATGTTGTGGATCCATCTGGTCCTAGAGATTTTTCTATAGCCATATCCATAATTGTTCCTTCAACCCTTTTAGGAGTGGTTTTTCTCATTAGACTCTCATTTTTATATGCAGTACTATCTTAGAGATATCGCTCAAGATTGAGTTTAGAGCTCCCTATCTCTCGATATTTGGCTTCGAGAGGAGTTGATGGTAGTAAGCTTTGAGCTCATTTTCTATGTCACCAGGCGCCTCCAATTTTCCCCCACTGGCCTTATTTAGAGAAATGATTTTGTTCACTTGTCATCAATTGATCATGGAATTGTATGAGAATCTGGATTTCTTATCACCTTCCTTGAGCCACATGATTCTTGATTTTTGTCTCCATAAAATTTCTTCGTGCTTCTCTCTCATTTCTATCTACTCCTTCAGTCAGTTCTCCTCCATAGCTAACTCCTCGTTCCCACCTTCTTTTATGATAATTGATTGAACCTCCTCCATTTGGTTTTCTAAGTCACCTTAAGATTGAAAAATATTTCCAAAGACTTCTTTATTCCAATTCTTAAGTTTGGTCTTCAAGTTATTTAGGTGGTGGTGGAATGTTTACATCATCATTCCCTTCACTGGATCAACATCCTTCCACTGTTGCTTTATATTTTATTTATAAGTAGAAGTGGTGAAGCCAAAAAATTTCAAAGTGAAAGGGTCTTAATTGTTGATGTTTTATATGTTTCTCAACTCTTGATAGTTATTGCCTTATGATTAATAACAATATTCACTTTCATACAACAGTTATCATAGCATAACTATACACTGAAAATCTCAACTATAACAATGCAGCGGAAAAAACAAGATCTATAAATATTAACCATGCACAGTAGACACAAAAACACAACACAAGAACACAAGAGTTTATCCTGGGAAACCCAACAACCTTTATCTAGAAGAATTTAGTCCAAGATAATACCAATACATCACCATCAATAGCCAAAATACCATATAGAGATGATCATCCCCAAGGATAACATCACCAAGACCCAGCTCTTCAATAATATGACCAAGAATAACCAAGCAAGAGCTTCTCCAAGTGTGGTGCACTCTCCAAGATAACCAGTAACCCAAAAATAAAGAAACTTCCAAAAATTATAGTTGCAATTGCCTTGTGTGCATTGCAAAAGGAGTTGTCTGATTGTCCAAATGAAATGAGCCAATCCTGTATTTATATTGATATGGGCACCAGTCTAGGACCAACTTCTTATTTATGGGTCTTCAATTTTATTATTATTTTTCTTATGGGTCTGATTTCTCTTCAAGGGTCTCCAACTTCTTCCTAGGGATTCTATAATGGTGTATATGGGTCTTCTTGTACTTTATTATGGATAATGACTACCCAACATTGCAAATCTCCAACACTCCCTCTCAACAAGGGAGGCATTCTCGATACTTGGATTTCTTTTGTCATAGAAAGGTTGTCTTCATGAGCCATGTTGATGTTCAATCTCCACACATGTATTTTGTCCCGGAATATGCATGTGATAGCATCTCAAGTCCATCAACTCCTTGACAAGAGAAGGAATATACCAGGGCCATTCACCACTAGCAAAGCCCCGTGGATGAATGAATCATTTACCCTTGGTCATATCATCACTAGCATAGCCCCGTGCATGACCAATCTAAGATAATGTTTGCTCGATGCTATGGGCCATTCACCACTAGCAGAGCCCCGTGAGTGAATGAATCATTCTCCCTTGGTCATATCAGCACTAACATAGCCCCGTGCATGACCAATTTGGGAGAACGTCTGCTCGATGCTATAGCCTAGAGAACATCAACATATCTGGGCCATTCACCACTAGCAGAGCCTTGTGAGTGAATGAATAATTCTCCCTTGGTCATATCAACACTAGCATAGCCCCGTGCATGAACAATCTGGGAGAATGTCTGCTTGATGTTGAAACATCAACACTCCTCACTAGCCAAATGAAAATGGTCAATCATGTGTATCATCCTCATCCAAATCAACGTGGCCCCTCTAGGAGGATATCTTCAATCTACTCATTTGTGGATAAGTATTGGAGATTCATTGTTCCCTTCTATACCATGTCTCGGATGAAGTCCCACAAGAAGCTTCTGAAGTTGCACCACTTCATGACTTGTGATATTGGTTGTGACATACTCTGTCTCTATTGTATTGAGTGCTATAGAAGCTTGCTTCCAGATTATCCCAGAAATCGTAACTGGTTCCAAACTTAAGCAACACCCTGAGGTGCTCAATTTGTCTACTGCACTCCCTTCTCAATCAGAATATGTATACCTTTGCATCATCGCTTCATCACCTAAGACAAACCATATCCAATTGTGCCATGCTTCGCTGCCACCCACTGGAACTACCTTGGCTTCAACCAAATATTGGATCAGGGTGCTCACTCCAAAGAAAATATTTGGCCTAGCATTAACCAAGTACATCAAGGATCCAATCTATTGCATGTACATCATG
Source organism: Picea engelmannii (assembly GCA_009831015.1). Taxonomy (NCBI): domain Eukaryota; kingdom Viridiplantae; phylum Streptophyta; class Pinopsida; order Pinales; family Pinaceae; genus Picea; species Picea engelmannii. Next base: position 401,526 of record ML776895.1, on the reverse strand, counting down.
GGATCCACCAAATCTAAATTTGAAGTAGAATCACTCAACTTCTTCAGATTTGTCATCATAGGTGTAGTCATGGACTTGCAGTCCATCATATCGAATCTCATCAATATCCCCTGAATTAGGAAGATCTCATATAATCCCGTCACACCTCTAATACCAAGAGAACATCAGCTAAGATCCTCCATATCAAACTCTAAGGCCAACTCCCTCTGTCACCAGAGTAAGTCTCGTTGTTAAATCTACCTCATTGGCTTCTCCCTCTATGACTGAGACAAAATCCATACCCAATCCTCTTAACTAGTTGTCTCCTCTGTCATTGTAGCAAGATCACATCTCCTAGAAGCCTCTTGCCTCTGAAGCTTCTCTCTAGCCTCCTCAACTCATGACACTTGTATGTCAGTCCTTGGAGATGTCTCTCTCCCACCTGGATCTGGGGGGGAGGAACTCCCTCTGAATAATCATCTCTCTCTTGATCCAACTGACTCTCTCTGAGAGCTCACTCTGTATATTCTTGGTTAAAACCAAGTTCATCAAGTATCCATCAATCCTTGAGTACCATGCTCCCTCAGGAACATGACTCCCTCTAAGTCTATACAATCTCTAGAGCCATATGTTCCCTCTGCATATTATGAAGTCTAATCTGCAATAAATTATCTTAGGAGGCTTCTCCTCCCTATTGGATCCTGAGAGATGACTGCCTCTGAACTAGTACTAGGTGGGGTCGTTTGCCTCACCACTAATGGAGTCACCTACTCCTCCTCATCAATCTTCATGTGGAACACTCTGTATCCCACAAAAAAGTATCCTTCTTCTCGAAAGGTTCTAACTTTGTTTTCTTCGCCTTCGGTATATGGATGTATACAATCATGTATACAACTCCATGTCTAGATAGCCTGCTCCATGTCTCAAACTAGAGAGCATCTAATATGTTGCCTCCTTCAACCTTCACTATATCTCTCTCTCAAAGCTATCATTTGTGACCTGCCTGGAACAAGCGCAATAATAAAAAAAAATAGCAAACAAGAACAATATTCTTATGATAAGGAAATAGAAACAAGAACTAAAAAAATGGGAAACATGAACAACACTTTTCCAGTGTTGTTACCAATCATTCCTTCGTGGTAACCTACCTAGAACAAAACAATTTTCTAGTGTGGTGACCTCCATGGTAACCTGCCCAGGAAAAAGACAAGAACCAAGAACATCTCCTAGAAGAGATCAATTTCATCTTTTAAATAAGTGCATCATTATTACTAAATAGTGAGCATTTACACAATGATCATTGTACTAACAATATTCAAAACTTTTTATAGAAAAAGTACTTAGTAGTAATAGATCTCTAAATATTGTTGTCCCGGTTACAATATTTATTTGAGATGCAACAATATAAAAATATCAAACCTGATATGCAAACATGGAGTCTTAATTGCTAGGGAGGGTGCATTATTCCTCTGAATGCACTACATCCAATGATCCCTTTGGGTCATTGCTTGGACAAGGTCCCTTGTACATCCCCTACAAACACCCTCATACTCTGCTAAATGATATAACTTGGAAACATATATAAGTGCATACCTCTGAAAATTGTAGCACCATCCAACTTGTCTTCTAATCTCAAGGTTTGTGCAACTAGCAACTGCAACTAGCGACTAACAACTACAACTATAACTGGCAATTGCAATTGGAAACTATAACTGCAACGCTAACTGTAACTGTGCAGTGGCAATATTTCAACTAGCTCTAATACGATGATGATGTTTTATATGTTTCTCATTTCTTCATAGTTATTGCCTTGTGATTAATAACAAGATTCACTTTCATATAACAGTTATCATAGACTAACTATACACTTAAAATCTCAACTATAACAATGCAACAGAAATAACAAGATCTATAAATATTAACCATGCACAATAGACACAAGAACATAAGAGTTTATCTTGGGAAACCCAAACTTGGGAGAAAACCCAACAACCTTTCTCTAGAATAATTCAGTCCAATATATTACCAGTACATCACCATCAATAGCCAAAATACCATACAAAGAATATCCTCCCCAAGGATAGCATCATCAAGACCTGTCTCTTCAATAATATGACCAAGAATAACCAAGCAAGAGCTTCTCCAAGTGTTGTGCACTCTCCAAGATAACCAGTAACTCAGAAATAACAAAACTGCCAAAAACTACAGCTACAACTACCTTGTGCGCACTACAAAAGGAGTTGTCTGACTGTCCAAATGAAATGAGCCAGTCCTGTATTTATATTGATCTAGGCGTCAGTCTCGGGTTGACTTCTTATTTCTGGGTCTTCAATTTTATTATTATTTTTCCTACGGGGCGGACTTTTCTTCCTGGGTCTCCAACTTTTTCCTAAGCCTTCTGTAATGGTGTAGATGGGTCTTCTTGTACTTTCTTCTAGAGAATGACTACTCGAAGTTGCAAACCTCCAACATTAATCTAGGGGGGCTTGACTCTCAGAAGTAAGACATATTGGCTAGTGATCAAAACCCGCTCTAGGTAATATTTATACTTTAAAAGTTGCTCTTGTTTGGACGAGGGATTTAGAGATTATGAAGAAATCTAACCTTGTTGTAATCTTATACTTATCTCCTCTTTTATTGTTCCAAGTATGACAACCATTGGTGGTCATTATGTCCACCAATCATAATCCTAGGATGTTATTCTTAAAAGTAATGATGACCTTCTCCAAACATCGTATTCCTCCCCTTTTTCACTCAAAGAAGTTATCATGTTAAAGTCTCCCTCAATAATCTAGGGTTGCTATCTTATCATTGCTCCCATATTTTGCATAAGATCTAGGAGTTTCAGTTTCCTTGTTATGATATCAGGTCCATAGACATTAGATATGGTGTCCCCCTTTGATCATCTAATCTCCTTGAAGTTAGTTGATGTGATGCAACCAGTTACTATGAAGTTGTTTAGGACCACTCAAGCTAGATTCCATAAAATCACTAGTCCTACAAATAATCCCTCTACGCTTGACACTAGTGATTCACATCCTTTCCAACATCTTGAAGCTAGATTTTTCATGGTTTCTCAATCACATTTAGTCTCTTGAATCATGCAATTAGTGGGTTTGTCTATACTTATTATATTCTTAAGTGTCCTATACTTACCTTTTTCATTTACCCATGTAATGTTCCATGCTATGATTTTCATTAGGAAAAGTGTGTATTTGTATTTATCTTTGAATAAATGATTGGCTTACAGTATGTTGCAGATCCATTTGTTGTAGAAATGTTTGTTGCATAACTGTTTATTTGCTCAAATCCACGAGCTTCATATTCATGTGAATAATATTCCAAATTTGTTTGCTACAGATCCATAAATTATAGTTGCTACATATCCCATGCTACTGATCTATAAACTACGGTTTCTACATATCCTTTGCTACATATCCATAAACTATAGTTGCTACATATCTTATGTTACAGGTCCACGAGATATAGGTTGAAGAGGGTTCTAGTTAATGGGCACATGGTGTTTGCTAAAGATCCACGAGTTGTAGATCCATGTGTTGCAGATTTAGCATGTCGCGGATGTGGGAATCAACCACCACCAACCATGTAGCCACTTGGGGAATATAATAAAAGATGAAATTTATGGTTTTAATTGTTGTAGAGTGGATTTCTATAGACCCACTTATACAAATCCATTTTTCCACATATTTATGTGTTCTAAATTAATTTTGGCAACTACCATTCACTTGCTAAGCATGCTATGAATCCATGGAAGTAAGTATTGATGTAGGTTGCTACGATGGAGTAATTACAACTAGATACATCTCAACACTTTCCCATTGATTGATAACTATCTCAGATCTTCCTCCATGGGTGGTTTTAATTGTTAGAGATAAAAGGGGGTAGATTGTTGGTGGTAATGTGTGCAGATTTGTTATGTTATAAGATTTAAAGATCTACATTGAATGTGCCATGGATCCAGGAAGCCAACACCATTAAAAACCACTTGGGATGTATTTTGGGCAAGCCGTTATAGTTCACACAACTTATTTACGAATTTGGTAGTCAATGGTGTTCTAAATTTGATGGGAGTTAGCAAGAATCGTGGAAACCATTTGCTATGTGTAGTTGTGAACTCTATAAAGTTGGAAATCAGTCATAACCACTGGAGATTCATCAATTCTCAAGTGGATTCATATTTAGATATTTAGATATTTATATATTTGTTATTTTTGTTTCAAGCAAGCTCATGTATAAAAGAGAGAGCCATCTATGTTTTTGAAGAGGATGCTTACAGAAAAAGTATGATTTATCATGGCATAGTGTAAAATTTATGGAGATTTATTTTTCCAATATAGATTGCAGTTTACTATTTTTTTGTGCATATGATTTGATTTGATTTGATGTTTTTGTAGATTAGCAACAAGACTTTGTTCTACACAATAAGGGCCTCCTCTGGAAGAACAGAGCATTGCTTAGTGTAGATTGTCTTTTTATTTCTTTTATTAGAATTTTGTAAGTGTGTTTCAATTCAAGTATTTTTAATTCTGCAAGCGTAATTTACTTTATGTTAAAGTTTTGTGTGTTTTATTTTCTGCGATGGCATTTTCAATTCATAGATTAGTTTTTACCAAAGTTTTCCAACAATAAGAGATGTGATCTATGGAAAAAGGAAGTGTCTAAATCATGCAAGGATATTTCCCAGTGACAACAAGATTCCCATTAGCATGATAGGTGTTCAAGTACATGATCATTTCCAAGAGTGATTGAGCTAGTTTTAGATTTATGAAGTGTGGTGATGCAATTTCCTTTTTGTAGAAGCATGTTAGAAAAACTAATGAAATCAAAGAACTTGGCACTTGCATATATAGTGCATGACATATCGCAAGTGTTTGGACCCCGAGTTGAAAATTTAATGATAATATCTTTTATTATTCTTGTTGAAAATAGGGAGGTAATTAAGTATCCCATCAACTCCCTCTTCCTAGTTTTTGGCATTATCTACAACATTTAGAGGGAAGTCTTTGAACAAATGTCCATGTTCATGGCATTCCTACATCTAAAGTGAATATGTTCATAATCTAGCGTCTATGTCTACTCCAAATCTTGGAAACTAATGCGAAGAGATTCACGAAGGGCTCTCGAAACATTCATATAAACACAAATGTGAGCATAAGTTGTACACTTGCATGCTCTGGAAATTTCAAAGGTTTTGACAAAGCTTTCCAATGTATTTCGAATTCCTGCAAGCATTTCTTCATCCTAGAATAATTGGGGTAGATAATACATTCATATGAATATCGGTGTTGTGGTGAAATCCTCCTTTTTAGGGTTGGACTTTTCTATCCAAAATCTCAGATGCAAACTTGGCAAGTTGAAGAAGTAGGGTCTGTCTTCAAAGACATGTTCTTTGTATCTATGCTTGTAAATATGGATGTAAAACATTCCTTGGAGCCAAGCTTCACAAATACTTGGCCCTTGGGAATCCATTGTGAATTTATCCACCTAATTAATGCTTTCATTGTGGGCCAAATCCCCATGAACTTCCATATCCCCACATGATCATTCATGTATGTAATGTATATAGCTGCCAATTTTCAGAGAGGTAGCTTCATATCAAGGGTTTTCAATTGTTTTGGCTAGGCAACCTCCAAGGTGATTATAGGTCCTTTGGTTTAGATTTACAAACTTGACAGTGTTTTCCTACCTTTATGGTTTCGTACCTAAATCCTTTGGGCTTCCTTTTCCCCCACCACCCATTTCCTTGGTCTTACTCGGTTCCCTTGACGATACATCCTTGAAAGAAGGTACATCCATGTGACATGTGAGTCCCACAACTACCTTTGCTTTCGTCATTAATACCTTATGAACCAACAGGTAATGTTAACCTTGTGAACTAGCTCGATGAGCAAATCCTGACCCTCGTGCTATCATCATCAGCTTGTAATCAAAATTAAACTACTTCCATACCTAAAGATCAATAATGTTACACATATTTTGAGATTGGGATTTAATGTGGGCACAAGCATGACATTCTAAAATAAAGTGTTTTTCATCCCCCACTTTCTTAGTATCACAAAGATGATAAATCATTTCATCCCATGGCCTTTTAGGATTTGTCAAATGCCTAGATTCACTATAAAGCGCATGAGAGTTGGTTTTTTAGCAATCTTGTTTTTCTTCTTTAAGGTAGCTATAATAGAAATATGCTTTTGATTGTCCATATTAGGGTATTGACCTCTTTATGGTACCTTAATTTTCTCTTATTCTTCATTTCTTCATTGCATCACAATTTCCTTTTAAATTTAGATGAGATAGGTTTTTAATGGTATCAATGTTTTGTAGAGTGACCTCCACTTCTATTCTCCAATAGTTTAGCCAATAATTAACATCTTTATGCCATCCTCTCTTAAGATGCAAGTGAATTTGACTAGAATTTGAAGCAATGTGAGGAAGCCTCTTGTCTTTCATGTTAGTTATCTTATGCTTGTAAATTAGACACCTAATCATAGTTATACTTTCAATGGGTGGAAAACCAACTTTTAAGAGGAGGATTGCATAGGGTGTATGTTTTTAATTTTAAGATTATAAATTATAAAGTACTTTTGGATTTGCTCAATTTTCCTTCAAGATTCTCTAAAGATGTCAAACACTAAACTTCACATCCATATAAGATAATTGGAGTAACATGTGTCTCAAAGAGCATTTTTTTCCCATAACAAAAAATTTACTCATTTACAATTGTTGTGGAGACCATAATAGGTTGTCCATCCTCCATTAATCTTTTTTTCAATGCCATAGTTTCAATAAAGCTTGTGATAAAGACCAGCTCCAAGATATTTGTATAAATTAACTTCCTCTAAATTATTATTGTCATAAAAAAACACATTCCTCTAAATAAAAACTTTATATAAAAAACACATTCCCATTTTTAATATTTTTATTATTATTAATTTAGTTAACTATTTTAATATCTTTATCCATCCATTGACTTGTGGTTTAGTGATCGCACTAAAGATCCAACTCCAAGAATGGTATGGATTCTTGAAAATTATGTTATGAAACAAATTTGACAATAATGCATAGTATTTTTTTTTAACTCTTTACCCTCATTATTAATTTCAATTTTTATATAGTTTATAAAACTATATTTTTCTTTATTTATTATTAAAGATTATGTTCTATTGACTTTGCATTGATTCCATCCATTTTTAATTATTTATTGTTTATTATTATTAAAATTTTAATTTTTTGTTTTTACTTTCTTTTTCTTATGTATTTTGTTTCTTTCTCCTTTTAATATTGTTTTTTCATATATATATATATATATATAAACACAAACTAAAATGAGATTATACTAAAAGGGTTCAGCAAAAACTTAAACGTAAAAATAGATTATATAACCGGTGTATAACCAATTGTTTATTGTTAATATAACTATTAAAAAAACTACATTGTTTAATATTCTTGTTGGACTATTTTTAAAAATTTCTAGAGTGTCTACATCTTTATAAAACTGTTCAAGGCACCACTCAAATTCAAACAACATTCAAGACATATTAGAGTCGGTAGATTGCATTTCAGGGTTCTCTAGAGGAATTCCTTGAAATGCTTGATGGAGTGTGTAGTCGGAGGTGAGGAAGAGGATGAAAGTCAGCTTTCAAAGATCATATGCGAGTTGTTCTTGTTGAACCTAAGAGATTCAGCTTTGAAACTGCAAGGAAACTTGTCATATCGAAACTACATATGAACATTGAGTCGCGCGAACTTGGAGAAGACACCACATAAGCCCCATAATTCCATGCATTACTATGATCACCCTTCACACATATGATAGCTCCCCGGGGTACAAGAGCACTATAGTTGTTGACAAGACTTGTCATGGCTACGTGTTAAGGGATTGGGAGGGTCCCCCTCTCATCATTTCAAAAATGTTTCCCTTGTAGTTTCCTAGACGCATCCTTGACCATGAGATCGTCTTGGGAGTTTAGACTCCTTTTTTCATGATGGAGTTTAAATTCTTCGAATTCCTATGCTATGGATTTGATTCTTTGTATTACAAATATTTTCCAAGGAGTAATTATTGATGATCGTCCTGATTATTATCATTGAGTCGTCCAAGATTGTTAGTTTCTAGATTCAATGATCTCTTGAGAGTTTAAGGCCGAGATAAAGGGCATATGCTTATGCTATGTTGTTTGTCATTTTCCCCAATCCCCAAGCAAATTGAAGCAATGTATTTCTTTCGGGATCAAGAATGATCCCATCCACACCTATCACCCCTAAATTTCTATTAATATTAAAAATGAAAGTAGATGCATTTTACATTAAAAAAGCTATGATAACAATCACCATAAATTAATGCTATGAAGGTAAATTCTCTTAGCTTACCAAAAATCAACATGCATAACATAAAAAACAAAGAGTCATAACAAATCATAGAGCTCAAGGCAAAAAACAATAAGCCAACTGGCTAGAGCAAAAAAGGTAGATTAAGAAGTCACTAATACCAAATTTGTTGTGGGAGGGGGTTTTTGTCCTAAGGGGGAGATCCCCATCTAATGATTGTGATCTTAGGATTAGCCATTATAGGTTCCCATTTGTCATTTTCTTGCATGGGCTCTCAAGGATGCTTTAGTTCAAATGTGACTAGAGGGACATTTATAAACTTAACTAATCATGCGACCTCTAGGGCTCTCACAAGGGGTTGCCTCCTTTGCCTTACCTAACACTCTCTTTCTGCTCAACCTGACCTATGTTGAGGTCAATGACCACTTAAAGATCTAGAGTTTAAGGGTGGTTTGATGAGTGCCCTTTAGGGGGGACTTTGCTCATGGTACACAATGTGTTAGTCCAATAACCCATTAGTTCTCACATGTTTGCCACCTTCATTTCCACCTTTCACATCTACACTTGGATCTGTAGGTATAAATGGTCACATATTGGGGAGCCCTCTTTCCAAAGAATTATATGTCGTGCTATGCATTTGTGAAAGCACATTCATCCCTTGTTTTTCAAAGGTGCTATAAAATATCAATTCTAATTCATTGCCATTTTGTTTGAAATTCCATTACTTATGGTAGAAAGTCTCCTAAAAGGATTGATTCCCAAGTGATGCTTGTTGGGAAGAATTGTTGACAAAGCTTATATGCCCCTCCCAAGTAGATTGTACATGTTTGCAGTATTATGAGATATGCTTCAATATTTTGTTTTTTCCACTAAGAGGACTTTTGGGTTTGGGACCCCTAGGTAATTTGGAGGTTGACCAATGGGGAGGCCTCCATGAATTAGAGACCAAACAAAGAAATAATTTTGGGGTTTTAGATACATTTTCCATATGTATTTGAATCAATAAAACCATGTCTTCTCTTTCAACTCAATCCTCCAAACCTTATTAAGTTTAACATCTAGACACACACTAGTTGAAAGCCCCGTGCACCCATCGCTTGATTTTATTTCTTTAGAAAGAGATACTATGGAATTAGATGACACTTTTTCTAATGTAATTTTGTCAATAAGTTGAATCAAGGCTTGGCATAGGACCCAACTACTTGTTGTATTTAGTTCGGTATTATGATCACACATGAGAGTTATGACGATTTTACTGAAGAATTCCTTTATCATAAAAATTATGCTTCCCACTTTGGTTAGTTGGTAATAATTTTTTCATGGACCTCTAGTAATTTGCTCCATGTGTCTTGGCAAGGCAATTTTGAAGCATGAGTAGGTGATTCCTTACATGTAAGACCCATTTCTTATGCAATTTAGGATAATAATCTTAAACTCACTTTTTAGAGTCTCCCAAAACTTCTAATGTTTATACCACTGTGATACATTTTTTTATGAATATTCAAGGCTCCTAAGGTGATACAATTTTTAAACACGATTATCTATGCTTCATGGCCTTCAATGACTCTAATGATGTAACACACCGACACCCTAATCCTTCTTAGGCTGGCGGAGTGTCACGATTTTCATCATTAAGACACTCGACTGAGTACTTGGGAACGTCCATGTCTAAGTGAGGACTTCTCTTATCACAACATAAATTGCATTGCATCTTACAAAATTCATAGCTACATGCTTATTCAGAGTCAGTTGAGGTGTCCAAGAATCCTAACACTCTAATCAGATGGTTAGCGCTCCTACTTGACCTCATTTATACGTCTTGTATCTAGTTCGAACTTACTCCTGTTGGAGTTCTTACTCACTCGAGTCACCAACCTCTTCGATAGCATAATTCTAACGAATTTTCTTAAGGATCTAACGACTCTCGGATATCCTTGTTTAACGGTTGTGATTTCATTGGAGCCTCCCATTCAATCGATGGTTACGCTCCTATAAAGTCATAGTTTATCATTTTAAGTGGGGTCCACTTCGATTCACAGACGAGATCAAGTCTCGCTCATTCCCAAATGAACAGTCTACTTCCTTTCTCATAACTCCTCCTCTTCGAAGTATCCTCACTCTGACTCCACTGAATACTTTGAATCAACCAATTCGAACACATGTACTGTGACAAATCAAATGGTCCTTGTTCATTTGATCTAGTGGATGTGGTGTTCCTCGAAGGTTCCAACTCATCACTATATAAAGTAGAAGACCTTCCCTCCTAGGGTGGTTTTCACGAGACCTGACAGCTATGATTTCATGACACCCATGGTGAGATCTACGGTCTTCGGACCTCTTGTCGTCAGACTCCCTATTCTAACCTACTTCTCGTATCCCTAACTAGCCTTATGATGATAGACTATCAACTGAATCCAAGGGTCCAAGTCCACGTTAGCCATACTCCTAAGGATCATTTGTTCTCATTGACTCGGGGTCTCCCTCGTCGGAGTCATGTTGCGACCTAACCATTGAATACTTCGATGGGTACCCCATCCAAGCAACAGTCCAGATCTGCTCCCCACGCCAATCCAACGAATGTGAGTCATCCCGACTAAACTCAAGTTTTCTTCAAGAAAACAGTTTGATTCTGGACTTAAACATTCACAAAATTCTTCAAGGAAATTTACCAAATCTCTAAGGGTTAGAAATCAACTCTAAGACCATCAAAGGTCTCTCAATTCTTATGAGAAAAGAATATATTACATATCTTGCAAGATTTCCACATAAGACCATGATAATTTCAGGGCTCAAGGTCCTCCATTCCTCATAGGGATCTCATCGATCAACGGATGCCCACATCACTGGTTAAATGATGTTTTTGTCAATGTCTTGCATACTTTCCTCTAAGGTTGTAAGGCTCATGGGAATATGCGTTATCTATGTTGGTTGATTTTCTTCCCATGACTTATCTGACCAAATTAAAACCATGACATATACATACCATTCATTCAAGGATTTAATTTATTGCTTATAAACAACCACTTTCCCATTTAGTCTAGATATTTACATAACTGCAACATTCAAGCATAATTTAAAAACCAAGTTATACACTTATTTGATCAGAGAAAGTTGCCAATACCAATTGACTAAGAGAGGATGCCTTTCCTCCCAACCTTAAGCCATATCGTAGAGTGGATTCCCACAGTACACCGCCCCCATGCCAAGCCATCATACCACAAGGGAAATGATTCAATTGGTTTCCAACTCCACTGATCTAGGAAGGTTACTCTCCTTCCTCCTCTGAAAACAATAGAAGTTTCCCCCTTCCTACTGAGCTCAGGAACTCTACAGGTGTATCAAGTGGTTCCTCAACTAGATTTCCTCTGCACAAGGGATTCCCTTCTCTGTTAGACAGTCCCTCAACGACCTCCCCTTACCAATGTTGGTTTTTGTCTAGTAAGTACCAAGCTATAGTCCTTCTTGCTCCAGTCTAGATTTGGGTCTTCTCTGCTTCAGGGTGATCAATCTTACTTTTGAAAAGTTTCTTGTTTTCCTTAATGAAAGCTTTATATTTTGTTCTCTTCCTTCCTCTGTTTATCTATGTGTGCATGTACCCACTTACTCCTATGTCTTTCTCTTTCTGTTTGATTTCTCTGTCTCTCCAACGTTCTTCAATCTTTGTTCTCTTCTTCGACCAATCCCCTCGAGACTTTCATAACTTCTGTCATAAGTCACTTGTAGTCTGCAATCCCTATCCTGAAGGAGCAACTGTGAGGTCCTACTGTCTGTCATTCAATTGGACCTTTGCTTCTCCAAAAGACTAATCCGTTAACAACCATTAACTGCCTCAACTACTTTCATGACCCTTCATAACTAGTCATGTGGCTCATTCAAATAGGGTATGCTAGGGTATGAGTTTGTGCTTGACAAGCATAGATTAGCTTGTTGAACAAGCTTCTTATCTTCTTCATAAAAACAACTCAGCTCCATAATCCATACCACTTCATCCATCCTTGCTTCATCAATCTCCCACTTGTGTATCATGGCTAGTTCTTGCAAGGTTGTTTCCTCTTAGTGAGTGATTTTGGTGTTTTTATTAAATCCAAACATAGTTACATGCTTCATAAATATATGTATATGAAGTCATGGCATAATTACAATCTTGGGGAAAAACATGGTGTCACATTCCCCTCCCCCTTAAAGGAACATTGTCCTTGGTGTTTAAAACACCATGTATATACAATTATACATAAAACAAAAATGGGTATGCCAATTTCATGGCATATTCCAACTCCCATGTAGCCTCATTTGCTCCAAAGTGATTCCATTGCACGTTAACGTGCACGATGGCTCAATTCTAGAGCATTGTTTCTCTCTTGTCCCGGATGCATTGGGGTTTGGGCTAGAATTCTCTTTTCGGTTCCACCTGTGTCATAGTCTAATCAATTACATGATTATGGTCATGTACATATTTCTTTAACAAAGATACATGGAACACATTATGAGCTCTAATAGTAGGTGGTAATGCAAGTTTGTATGTTGTTGGTCCTATTCTTTTTAGGACTTCAAATGGTCCATGATATTGAGGTGCTAACTTAGCACATGCTCCCATTCTCATGGAACTCCTCTTGGGTTTCACTCAGAGATAGACATGGTATCCTACTTTGAACTCTATGTGAGTTCTCTTGCTATCACCATAGCTCATTTTTCTATCTTGGGAAACCTTCAAGTTCTGCCTTATCTTAACCATGACTTGTTCCATTTATTTCAGTAATTCTGGTCCAAGTGTGATTTTTTCCACTGGACAGTCCCAACTGATTGGAACTCTACATTTTTTGCCATACAGAACCTCAAATGGGCTCATTTTCAATGATTCATGGTAACCATTGTGGTAGGTGAACTCTACCAGAGGTAGATACTCTTCCCACTGCTTCGGCTGATGCATAACATGCATCCTCAACATGTGCTCTAGTACTTTGTTAGCTCTTTTGGTCTAACCATCTGTTTGAGGATGGTAGGTCATGCTAAATTCCAATTGCATTCCCAACCCTGCAAACAAGCTTTTCCAAAAATTCGAGGTGAACTTGGCATCTCTATCCAAATTTATAGTTTTAGGAAAACCATGCACCCTGGAAATTTTCTTTTATAAAAACATTAGCAACATCTATAGCTTTAAAAGTAGATTTGATAGGAATAAAATGAGCTTCCTTGCTTAGCTTATCCATCACAACCATGATCACATCATGTTGCTTGATTGTCTTAGGTAGACCTGTAATAAAATCCATGGAAATCACTTCCCATTTCCACTATGGAATAGGCAAAGGTTGCAATAGACCTACTGGATGTATATGCTCAACCTTCACCTGTTGGCACTCTAAACATTTTGCAGTATATTGAGCAATGTCCTGCTTCATTCCATGCCAATAATACAAGTGTCTTGTTGTTATCACCATTTTCTGGTAACCAGGGTGGCCTACATTGGGTCTTCTATGTAATTTGTCCATAGTTAAACGCCTCAATTCTATTGAATTACGCACGTACAGTCTATTGTTATACAACATCAAACTTTCAACCCCAAATTGATATCCCTCATACTTATTTTCCCTGGGTTCTTATTGTAACCCTTTCATGACTTGATTGAAGAACTCATCTTCTTGCAAGAGGGTTTTAATCCTCTGTTTGATGTCGGAATCTCCTCCACTTGCTATTTCTAAGTCTATTATCTGAATGCTTCAGTTGAGCGCATCTGCCACTTTGTTTTCCTTCCCTTTTATATCTTTGATTTCAAAGTCAAACTTGCTAATCAAAATCATCCACTTGGCTTGTCTAGCATTCAACCTTCGATGGTTGAATAGGTACTTCAGACCACAGTGGTTGGTCAACAAGATAAATCTTCTATCGAGTAAGTAATGTCTCTACATTTTCAATGCATGCACAATTGTTGCCAACTCCAGATCGTGGGTAACATAATTTTGCTCATGCTTATTTATCTTTTGTGATTCATAGCAAATTACTTGTCCATCTTGCATGAGAACTCCATGGAGTCCTTCCTTGCAAGCATCAATACAAACCAATAAATCTTTTTTTGGGTCTACAATCTTCATAACATGGGCATTAGTTAATAGATGATTCAACTGTTGGAAACTATCTTCACACTATGGTGACCATATAAATTTATTCTCCTTCCTCTACAATGAAGTAATAGGATTACCAATCTTGGAAAATCCCTTTACGAACCTTCTGTAATATCCAACCAATCCCATGAAGGATCTTACTTCTATCACATTTCTAGGCGTAGGCCAATCCATGATTGCCTTAATTTTTTTATGGTCCACTGCCACTCCTTCTACCGAGATTATGTGGCCTAAATACTGGATTTCTCTTTGGAAGAAATCACACTTGTTGAACTTAGTGTGCAACTTGTCTTCTCTTAAAACCCGTAACACCATTTTGAGATGTTCTTCATGCTCTTCTTTGTTCTTGGAATACACCAGAACGTCATCCACAAATACTAAGAAAAACTTTTCTAAATACTTGTTGAGCATGTTATTCATTGAACACATGAATGTAGTTGGTGCATTTGTGAGTCTGAATGGTACCACCACAAACTCATAGTATATATAACTTGTTTTAAAGGTTGTCTTGTGGATGTCCTCGTCCTCGATTCTAACTTGGTGATATCTCGACCTCAAATCAATCTTTGAGAAAACTACAACTCCTTTGAGCTTATCGAAGAGATCATCTATCCTAGGCAAAGGATATTTATTCTTGATGGTCATCTTGTTCAATTGCCTATAATCAATGCACAACCTCAATGTACCATCCTTCTTCTTCACGAATAAGGTTGGTGCTCCCTATGGGGACACACTCGACTTGATGTAACCTTTATCCAACGTTTCCTTTAGCTAAATCTTCAGCTCCATGAACTCTGGTGTGCTCATTTTGTAAGGAAATTGTGATGTTGGTACTGCTACAGGCACAAGATCTATTGAAAAATCAAGATCTCTTTTCAGAGGTAGTCCAAGCACTTCCTCTGGAAACACATCTCTGAATTCCCATAGTATCGGGTGATCTTCTGCTCTTAGTTCCTTTCTCTTTGTTGAGTTTAGCATTTGTATAGAGTACAACAGACACCCTTTTCTACTAGACTTTTTGAGCTGAAAAGTTGATATTTGCCTTATTGCAACTCGATTCTTAATGCCTTGAAAGATCCTTGCATTGCCTTTCTCGTCTTCGCATTCCAAAACCTTCTCGTAGCAATTTAACCTTACCCTGTGGGCAGCTAGCCAATCCATTCCCAACAATACATCGTAGGAACCTAAGGGTATGATATTCAAGGCTGCTTGAGTTTGTAGTCCATTCACTGCAACAGAACATGCCTCAACCAACTCAACCACTTTTCGCTTTGTTCTAGTGGCTAACTAGGCTAACCATGCTCTTTCATGTTTCTTTCTTTGCAATGAACATGCTTTGACAACTCGAGGCAAAACATAACTAAGGTTATAACCTGGGTGAATTAAAATAAAGACAAGTTGACGGGAAATAATACCTTCTAACTCCACCACAAAGGCTTGGTGGTATGCTTGTCAATTCTCTACTACTACATAAATTCTTGGCACATTTCTGGCTACATTGTTGATTGTAGTTTCCTCCTACACATCATACACTTTCCTACCATCATGTTATCTATGGGGACATTCCCTCAACATTTGTAGCTCTCCACATCCCCAACATTGCAAAGGTCCTTTCTTGGGCTCCTTTGCTCTTTCTCGTGCTTGCTTTGTTGGTTTATTTCCACTTTGATATGGAAAATTCCATTGATGCACACTTCTGCTTGGTTGACCTGACTATGCACCTTTCTTGGAATTCGTATGTGGAAAAGATTTGAATACTTTCTTATGGAATCCATTCTGGTCCCTCATTTTCCAGTCCTTTGAAGGCGCTTTATTATGTTTATACTAATCATAATATCACTTGGCCTTCCGAATAGTGTCCTCCAAAGTTTTGGTTTTGTCGAATTCAATTTGATCCTGGTAGGATCGTGGAAATCCACTAAGAAAACATTGGATCCTCGTCTTCTCATCCTCGAGGTAGGGGACATACCTCAAAAACTCCATAAATCTTTTGGCATATGCATCCATAGTAAGTTGTCCCAACTTAAGCTCATGGAATTCCTTGATTTTGTCACCTCTTTCGAATACATTTCTCAAATTGTTTCCATGTCAGTTTGATTTCCTTTATCCCCTTGATTTCCTTGAGATCTTCCCACCAAATGGAAGCTCCTCCATTCAGGGTAAATATGGCAATCCTTGCCTTAATATTATCGAAGTAATTGTGTACCCAAAAGTACTTTTTCTAACCCAACAACCATGCTTCAACTTCCTCTCCATTCTTATCTCTCCATCAAAGGTAGGCGGCTTAGCCTTCTTGAATTTTTCAGTTAATGAACTCTGATAATTATTCCCCTTCTTCTTCTTTGGGACACTTGACTCCTTGCCACTACTAGAAAGCTCTACCGAAGTAATATCCATGTCAGGTGACTTCATGGAAACACTTCCACCTGATCTGCCTTTCTTAACATTTCAATGCCTTTTCCTAGAAGAACTCTTTCCCACATCGTTCCAAGCTAACCCATACTTATGGGCATCAGAAGGGGTTTCCAACCTCTTCGACTATTGCAACTCTGCATTGTTGGGGCCTTGTTGTTGGTGTTTCTGGATTTCAAATAGACTCTACAGTAATATTGCATTCAATTCTGCCTATTCAGCTTGGGTTCTCATAAGTCTCTCATTGTCTGCCTTCAGACTTCTAACAATGGCCATCAAATCTGGAGGATTTTCTCTATCCCTCTGGCCATCAGACTCTTCGTCTATGAGATGCAAGGTGTCATCCATGCTATGTTTCACCAGTCACCTCCGTTGCCTTTCAATACATTCTATGTGATGAAACAACAACCCTCTTCAGTAATTACTTTACCAATGAAATTGCGCACACTAAACAATTAGTAAAACTTTCTTTGAACGATTTGAAGTGGCCTTGGCAACCCATTCAAGCCTAGAGTTTGAACTCTACTCTAATACCACTTTGTAACCCACCTAAACCCCTAATCCTTCTTAGGCTAGCAGGGTGTCACTATTTTAATCATTAAGACACTCGGATGAGTACTTGGGAACATCCGTATCTAAGTGAGGACTTCTCTTATCACAACAAAAATTACGTTGCATCTTACAAAATTCATAGCTACAAGCTTATTCAGAGTCAGTTGAGGTGTCCAAGAATCCTAATGCTCTAATCGGACGGTTAATGCTCCTCCTTGACCTCGTCTATACGTCATGTAGCTAGTTCAGACTTACTCCCGTAAGAGTGCTTACTCACTTGAGTCACCAACCTCTCCAACGACATCATTCCAATGAATTTCCTTGAGGATTTAACGACTCTTGGATATCCCCGTTTAACGGTTGTGATTTCATCGAAGCATCTCACTCAATCGATGGTTACGTTTTTATCAAGTCCTAGTCATATCATTCATAGTGGGGTCCACTTTGATTCACAGTTGAGATCAAGTCTTGCCCATTCCCAAATCAATGGTCTATTCCATTTCTCGAAACTCCTCCTCTTTAGAGTATCCCCACTCTAGCTCCACTTACTACTCTGAATCAACCACTGATCACTAGATAAGGTAGAAGAACTCCCCTCCTAGGGCGGTTCTCACAAGATCTTATGGTTGTGATTCTATGACACCCAGAGTGAGATCTACGATCTTTGGACCTCCTGCTGTCAGACTCCCTCTTCTAACCTACTTCTTAGATCGCCAACTATCCTTACGCCAATGGACTATCGACTGGATCCAAGGGTCCAATTCCACCTTAGCCATACTCCAACGGATCAACCGTTCTCGTTGACTAGGGGTCTACCTTGTCGAAGTCTTATTACGACCTAGCCATTGATTACTTCAATGGGTACCCCATTCGATCAACAGTCCATATCTACTCCCCACGTTGAGCCAATGGTTGTGAGTCATCCCGACTAAACTCAGGTTTTCTTCAGGAAAACAATCTGATTCTAGACTTAAACATTCAGGAATTTCTTCAAGGAATTTTACCAAATATCCAAGTGTCAGAAATCGACTCTAAGACCAGCAAAGGCCTCTTGATTATTATGAGAAAAGAAGATCTTGCATATCTTGCAAGATTTCCACATAAGACCACGACAATGTCAAGGCTCAAGCTCCTCCATTCCTCACAAGGATCTCATTGACCAATGGATGCTGACATCATTGGTTAAATGATGTTTTTGTCCATGTCCTGCAATCTTTCCTCTAAGGCCATAAGGCTCTTAGGAATATGGGCTATCTATGTTGGTTGATTTTCTTCCCATGACTTATCTGGCCAAATGAAAACCATGACATATACATACCATTCATTCAAGGGTTCAATTCATTGCTCATAAACAACCACATTCCCATTTATTCCATACATTTACATAAATGCAACAGTCAAGCATAATTAAACAACCAAGTTATACACTTATCTAGTCAGGGAAAGTTGCCAATACCAACTGACTAGGAGAGGACACCTTTTTTCCCAACCTTAGGCCATAATATAGAGTGACTTCCTACAATATGCCACCCCCGTGCCAAGCCATGATACCACAAGGTGAATGATTCAATTGGTTTCCAACTACATTGATTCATGAAGGTTACCTTCCTTCCTCCTCTGACAACAACATAAGTTGCCCCCTTCCGACTGAGCTCAAGAACTCTATAGGTTTATCAAGTGGTTTCTTAATTGGATTTCCTCTGCACAAGGGAGTCCCTTATCTGCTAGACAACCCCTTAGCGACCTACCCTTATCAGTACTAGTTTATGTCCAGTAAGCAAAAGTTGCAGTCCTTCTTGCTGCATTATGGATTCAGGTCTTCTCTGCTTCAGGGTGATCAGTCTTATTTTTTACAAGCTTCCTATTTTCCTCAATGAAAGCTTTCCATTTTCTTCTCTTCCTTCCTCTGTTGGTATGTGCACGTGTGTACCCACTTTCTCCCCTGCCTTTCTCTTTTTGTTTGATTTCTCTATTTCTCTAGTGTTATTCCATCTATGTTCTCTTCTTCGACCAATCCCCTCAGGACTCTCGTAAATTCTGTCAGACATTTCCTGCAGTCCACAATCCCTATCCCGAAGGGGTAACTGTGAGGTCCTACTATCAGTCATTCAATTGGCCCTTTGCTTCTCCAAAATACCAATCTGTCAACAACCATTAACTGCTTCAACCACTTTCCCGACCCTTCATAACTAGTCACGTGGCTCATTCAGATAAGGTACATTGGGGTATGAGTTTATGTTTAGCAAGCATAGATTAGCTTGTTGAACAAGCTTCTTGTTTCCTTCATAAAAACAACTCAGCTCCCTACTCCATGCCACTTCATCCATCCATGCTTCATCATTTTCCCACTTGTGTATCATGGCCAATACTTGCAAGGTTGTTCCCTCTCAGTCGATGATTTTGGTGCTTTTATTAAATCAAAACATAGTTACATGTTTCATAAATATACTTATATGAAGTCTTAGCATAATTACAGTCTTGGGGGAAAACGAGGTGTTACAAATGAGCCATTAGTGCACAAATCCCACACTTAAATTCTAGAGGCAAGACTTCCCATTCATGTTCATTTCACATTTGAATAATTAATAAAATGTTCACTCGAAATGTGTGAAACTAAAAACGTCTATACAATTTTAAGAAAGACACTAGGCAACATACTTATTATATTTGAATAAGTATACTTTAATAAAAAAATGCAATGGACCAATTTTTAGGGTGTAAGCTAAATCCCCATCATTAAGGGCTTGACATCGTTTGACATTTACCTCAACGTTGTTCAACATAGGCATAGATAAGATTATATCTTGCATATTGTTGGGTATGTGTCATATTCTTTGCAAGATTGGTGCCATGTACTGTACACTAATATGGGAGCAAGGGGGGGCATGTTGGGTGTTCGGGGACAAACCCCCCAATTATTTTTTTGGTGTTTTTTGCATTCATTTTTTGACAGTTTTTCGGCACATGGTTTTCACCGATGGTTTTCTAAATCTAGTTAAGGAATTAGGCTTGTTGACTAATCCGAGTCAATGGATTAGGGGTTTGGATGCCGCAGGATCATTCACACACACACACACACACACACAGATATATGTATATATATATTGTAAAAATGAAGGAATATGATGAATAAGAGATTAGAGGTGCGACTCTAAACAGGTTTTTGGTTTTCCCGGTTTAGGTTTCCAGGGTAAAATCTCTATGTAATGTGTGTGTGTGTGTGTGCCATTGTATCTTTTCTGTTTTTATTAAGAATCCATTTACAATAATTTAATGTACAAGGTTAAAATTTACACATGCAATACACCACAATGTCGACATTAAGCATAAAGACTTACCATATGATTAGGTTGACATTATGGTGCCCCACGTGGGTGTTGTGCAACCCTTGTTAGACATGATCATATCAAAATGCATAAAATCTACATACTTAGACAATATAAAAACACAATGTAATATTATTCTATTTTTAGTGTTTGTTTAGGATTCAAATTGATAATATGCAAGGTGAATGCTTCAATGCATAAAAATGAATCACATATTATATGGGACCCTAGTCTAGTTCAAGGAACATAAATCAAATATTAATTGAGTTATTGCGTTGAGAGGCGCATTCTAGAGCCCAATTTTAGGTTGATGTGTGATTTTGTGCCTAAATTCAATGTGGATTGACATGTGTCACTCTTAAATAATAATAAAACAAAATTAAGTAAATGAAAATTGTATATGTAGGCTCTAACCTTTTGCGAAATGAAACACACACACACAGATCCAGATTTAGGAGCGGAACGAACTGATTAATAGACTGAATACAATAAACATAGAGATATGAAGAAAAACACAAATATCCAGTGAACAATATCTTCTATTAAATAATGAAATAGGCTGAAACTGTAAAATTGTAGAATTGAAACACTTGCTCGAATGGTGGTAGTTATCTCTGAGAAGAGATGTGGTTGCTAGTGCATCTGTCTGATCAGAATGGATTAGCATGAGGCTCCAGAGGCCTTTTTGATATTACTCATGAATGCCAAAACCCTAGACATCCAAAAACCTAACCCTAGAAGGTGAAACGCCAAAAGTAATGTGGGCCCTATGGGTAAGTTGGTGTAATTTGGTACCTCAACTTCCAAGGGTCGTAACTTTTGCATACGACCTCTGTTTTAGGCGCGTGATAGCCCGTTAGAAAGGTCTTTCAGAGAACTACACATTCCGCCATCAAACTCTGACTCTACCTATAATTTGATTGTGGCGAGCCAAAAAGCAACGTTTAGGGCCCCAAAACGGCCCTGGAAGTACATCAAGATGTGTTGAAATGAAAACATACAAAATAAGCCAGTTGGATTAGGCGAGAGGCCACCCATATCCACCTGGAGGATGTGTGGGGCTTCAGATAGCCCTAGAAGTATAGAACCCACAATTACAAAGTAGTACAGAAGAACGTGTTGAACAAAAAACAGACACGCAGATCCAGTTGTAATAGGTGGGTGGACACCAATATCCACCTGGATCAATCCTCCCCCCTTAGGAAGCAATGGTCTCCATTGCATTGAGTTCCCCCATTAGGCGAGGACACTTCTGTTGGATTTGGCCCCAGGAGAGCCACTTGCCTTGGTGTAGGATTTTCCTTGCCTTGACCACCCGATAAAGCTGGATCTGCTGCTGGCGAGTGCCCTTGACCTGTGTGTCCACTATATGATCAGTGGATACTTGTTCTATGCAGTCAAGGTTGAGATCTGTTGGTGTCAGTTGTTCTACGATCTCTGAGGTGTCCAATAATGGGGGGAAGTATGGCAGAAGGAGGTCCACATTGAATATTGGATGCAGACCAAGGAAGGGTGGAGTGTTGAGCTCAAAATCATTGCTACCTATAACCTTGATGATAGTGTAAGGCCCATAATGAAGTGGGCGAAGCTTCCAATGGGGCCCGATGAGACACTCCTTTTGCAAATGTGACCATACTTTGTCGCCAACCTGAAATTGGCGTGGAACCATGTGTTGATCATGGCACTGCTTGTACTTAGCATTGGATTTCTGCAAAATCTCTTAGACCTGTTGGCGGATGTGCTGAATCCGCTCAATGCATCTGGTGGCTTTGTCAATCATAGATTGATTAGGGGGAGATTTTGTCTGTGCGGTGGCAAGAGGAAGTGCAACATCAATGTGTCCCAAGGGTTGGAATCCCAAACCCACCTAAAATGGGCTATGGCCGGTGGAATTATGGAGAGCCATGTTGTAATTGTGTTGGACATATGGGAGATTCTCATCCCATACACATGGATGCTTGGAAAGCAATGGATTTTGTGAGCTTGGTGTCCAACAGAGACAAGAGACTCAACCAAAAGGTGTTGAGGAACCTGATGTCTCAGTCGGAGATGATGGTCTGTGGTATCCCAAAGTGGACCCACACTCATTCGATGAAGAGCTTAGTAGTATCTGTTGTTGTGACATTCTTCTTACAAGCTGTGAGGATGGCCATCTTCGAAAATCGATCAACGACCACAAAAACACAGTCATTTTCTTGCTTGGTGGACGACAAGCCAAACATGTAATCCATTGAGATGGATTCCCAAGGCTTCTCAGGAATAGGAAGAGGGGTGTATAAGCCTTGCTTCCTGATGGCTGGCTTGGCAATGGCACAGGCAGTGCAAGATCTGATATACTTGCTGACGTCTTGTCGAAGTTTTGGCCAATAAAAATGTTTATGAAGAACGACCAAAGTTTTCTCCACGCCAAAATGTCCTGCCACCCGACTGTAGTGGGCTTCCCAAATCAGCTTTGCACGCTCGCTTGTAGGAACACAAAGATGGTCCAGTTGGCATAAGAGTCTATCCTTAATGTGAAAATCAATGATAATTGCGCCTATACCCAAGAGCTGATAGGTGGTGGTGAAGTCTGGATCTTGCTGATAAAGTTGGGGCCACTCATATGCTTCATGTCCACAGGAATGGAGCATGATGGTAAGTGTAGCCACAGGAGGCCGATTGAGGCAGTCAACGACACGATTGGAGATACCTGTCTTATAATCTATGTTGAGATGGAACTGCTACAGGTAGGTGGACCACTTATGATGACGATCATTCTGCAATTTCCCCTGTGTCTATATGAACTGCAGAGGCTTGTGATCAATGTGTATGATCATCTCTTTCCCCAGAATGTAATGTTTCTATTGACGACATGCTTGTACAATATAATACATTTCCTTGTCATAGGTGGGGTATTTCTGGTCAGTATCAGAGAGTGTCTCACTATGGTATGCCACCGTATGCCCGTGTTGAGTGAGAACTTCGACCACGACATAGTCAGATGCATTAGTCTCAATCTCAAATGGTTGTTGCAGATCGGGCAAGAAGAGTACTGGAGCTGAGCAAAAGCGATGCTTCAGATCATCGAATGCTAATTGTTGCTCCTTCCCCCACATGAACTTGGCCCTACCACTGCTTTTGGTCACTTGGTCGAGGGGCCATGCAATATGGGAGAATCCCAACACGAACCGTCGGTAGAAGTTGGCTAGTCCCCAAAAGATTTGAAGCTCGGTCAATGTGGTCGGGGCTGGCCAGTCACAAATGACTTTGATCTTAGTTGGATCAACATGTACCCCATTCTCATCAACAATGTAGCCCAAGTATTGGACCCCGTTCATGCCAAAAGAGCATGTTTCGAAGTTGGCATAAAGCTTGTGCTACCGCAGAGTGCTCAAAACCTGTTGAATATGTCGCATGTGCTTCTCCCACATTCTGTTGAAGATGAGGATGTCATCCAAATATAATACCATAAAGGAGTTGGTGAAGGGTCTTAATACATCATCCATCAACCTCTTGAAAGTGGTTGGTGCATTTGTTAAGCCAAAGGGCATGAATAACCATTCGTAGAGACCTTCTTTAGACTTGAAGGTTGTCTTCCATACATCAGTTGGTTCGATGGGAACCTAGTGGTAGCCAGACTTTAGGTCAATCTTGTTGAAGAATTTTTCCCCCTTGAGTTGGTCAAGAAGGTCATCAATCCTGGGAATGGGGTAGTGGTTCATAACTGTGATTTTGTTTAAGGCTCTGTAATCAATGCAGAGTTGCCAAGTCCCGCCCTTCTTCTGCACTAGTATAATCGGGCTTCCGCAAGGGGAGGAGATGGGTTTGATGTGCCCCTTTTGAAGAAGCTCTTGAATCTGACGCCTGATTTGGTCATTCTCCATCAGCAAGCACTGATAGACTGGTCCATTAGGAAGAGGTGCATCGGGGGTCATATCAATTGGATGCTTGACTTGGTAGTGTGTCAGTACCCCTGTAGGTGAGGAGAAGATGTCTCTATATTCTTCCACATTCCCGTCCACTTGCTTCTGCTGCAAAGAGAGGCGCTGTGTAGAGGCCACAGATGTGGCGGCGACCTTCTGCTTACTGTGAGCACAGATCACAAAGAAGACAAACTTCCTGGTCTGTGAAATGACCTTACTGCATTGCTTAGCAGAGATTAAAGAAATATCAGTAGGCGACGCTACTTCTAGATCCTATACAATTGTCTACCCAAAGTAATAATAACACTGCGGGGTCTAGACTCATACACAACATGACGCTTCCACAAATATGATTGTCCTAAAAGAACATCACAAACTTCAAAGGGAGCAATATCACACAGTACCTCATATTTGAAAGGCTCGATGTCGTAGGGCAGACGACACTGTTGGCTGACACAGAGATCTCTTCCTTGGTGAAACCAAACGATGGTATAGGGTTGCGGGTGCAGTGTTGTTGGCAGGTCCAACCGCTTCATGACCTCTACTGAAATCAGGTTATTTTGACTACCGTTGTCGACAATGAAATGAATCAGAGCCCCCTTGACCCACATCTGCAAGTGAAAGAGGCGTTCCCCTTCCTCTGGTTCTTCTGGTTCGCTTGGCCGGACTTTGGTGGTAGCGACAGTGGGATTGGGTTCAACATCGATAATCTGCTTCCCTCCTTCAAGATTTGACTCATAATCGAAATTGACCTCTGACTCAGAAGCCTTCAACTCGACCACGAGGGACTGCTTGGAGCGACATTCTTTGGTGTTGTGCCAAGGATTTTTATGGTACTCAAACCATTTTCCGTGTCCTTCTTCGTCTTCTCATTGCCCTTCTTGTGTTGTGGCTTGGACTGGTTGTGTAATGTCCCCACTTTGGGACCTCACTACATTACAGAGGGTTATGATGACCAGAGTAGCCAGATGGAGGTTATAGTGAGTACATAGATTATTGAGAGGTATTTTGGGGTTTGACTTGCATCGCTCATCTCATTTCATCATTATGATCCATTCTTCACAGGTTGGCTTTGGTTCTGTTGCATTCCGACGATTTCCATGATTTTGAGTATTTTGAGCTATAAGTTAATTAAATTCACACTGAAGATGTCATTTTGGGCATAATACTTGGAGGAAACTCTCAGTGTAATAGCTCATTGGAATCGAGAGGAACAAGACTACATGATAGGATGATGAGAAGTGACTTTCAGTGGCCAGCGAAGCCACTAGGAGAGATAAGGCGCTTTTCAGAGGTAAAAAGGTTAATTAATTAATTAAAGTGATTTACTTAATTAATTAATAATTAAAAAATAAAAGTCACTTTAGAGAGACAAAGGGATGCAAGAAGTATAAATAAGAGGCAAGGGCCTCTATTCATTCATTCATGTATGTTTATCATTTGGATATCTAGCTTCTAGCTAGAGAGCCCATATCTTGGGGGTTTTGAGGGTTTTGACTTAACAAACCTTAGAGGATGATTCAGTGGTGAAATATTCCACCTAGCTTGTCCCATGCTTGGTCTCAGGGATGCAATACTCCCCCACACCATTCTAGTTCAGATCTAAACCAGTGCAGGAGGGTTCTACACCAGCCACCAGCACATGAAGAGAAAGAGGGCGCACCATTGGGGGTTTCCAGCAAGGGGGGCACACCACTCATTGAAGGAAGGTTCGTTGTAGGAGTTTGAGAGGACTCTTGGAGATTTGAGCACTTGGGTTTTACTTGCAGGGCCTTGGCCATGATTTCTAGTGCCTCTTGAGAGAGTTTTATGGTCCAGATGATTCCCTAGAACATTAGGGTGAATTGGAGAGGAGGGCATTTATGAGATTCAGATCTATTCAGTTTGGAGAAGTTGTCCATAGTATTTCGGCCTGAGACTTCAGGAGGGGGATCCTATCATCCCGATCTATAATTTGGTTGAGTTTGGACTCATTTGGAGGCCTCCTTCATCAGGGTCGAAATTGTAGGGTTTGACAGTTTCAGGAGGGCGCAACTCCATTGGAGGATTCAACGTTTGGAGGAGTTTCCCTTGGTATTTCGATCTGATATTTCAGGAGGGGATTCTACTCATCCCGATCTACAATTCGACATCTTCAGCGTAGCATTTGGACATCTTTGGCAGCAGGGCTGAATTATTGAGGCTATTCAGTGTTCCAGCAGGGTGTGGCATCTTCGAGCTTGGGGGTTGACACTTCAAACGACCCAGATCTTTCTTGTATTGGTATTCAGGGTGTATTCATCCTTTGGAGGCTTATAGTATCTTCTTGGAGCATTTTGTAGCAGTTCCTATTATGTTATTGGATCCATCTGTTGAGCATTCCAGATCGGCATCTTCATTGTATCAGGTTCTCTTACTATTATGAATAAGATCAGATCTGAGGTGTTTTGGCTTGTCTATCATATTGTTGATCTTGCATATGGTTGAGGTATGTTTCATTACGGTATATTCTGGTTTATTGCTGCAACACACATTAAATTCATCAACATAAACCCTAAGGCCGAAATCAAGAGGTCAACTTGCAAGTAAACACATACAAACAAGTAAATCAACAAAGTGTTTGATGAAATTCCACAATTAGTAAAAGTTTAAAAAGACACCCAAAACCGTGATGTTCCTTACATCTTGGCTTGGGAACATTATAGTGGTATCAGAGCTTAAACTCCTGCCAGCTTGAGGGTCTTCCATAAGGAGAGATGGATGTGTGAGATTTTATAGGAAGGATTGTTGATTGTGAGAGGGAATATCAAACCCTCAATGAGAATCTCAGAGGTCTAATAACATTCCATCATTTTGTATCCTATAAAAATCCTAGTTGGAGCAAAGATAAGGTTACACATTGGATTGGCGTAGTAGAGGAAAAGAGAGTCAAAGAAGCTAGATGGGAAATGGACTTAGCAGATTTGATGGCCAACATAAAACATAATAGAGAATGGATTAGAAAACTGCAAAAGGGTATAGCTAATGGATGGAAGGAAGAATAGAGTAACCCCACACCCATTAGGAGTAGGCAACTTTGCTACAGCTGCAATGTGCCTTGGGAACCAGATCGTAGGTGTAGGGGTAAGGGTAATAAGCATATTATTGAGGTACGCTATGACAGTGATGATGAGGCATGTGAGGATGGATCGATAGATGCCTATCTGGAGCAGTCTGATGATGATAGTGACTCTTGCACAAAGGCTAGTGATTCTTGCACGCTTGAGGAGGATAGTGACCCTTGCACATTGGAGGAGCAGTGGGATGGACATGATGATAGCACTTATGCTTCAGCAATTATATCACATACTGTTGATGACCTTACACCTCAGCAGAGTGGTGACACTAGTGAGGACTCACCTATAGATGACCAACTTCCTATGGTGATCGTGACACATATGTCATCTTTCTAGACACCTATGACAACCACATCATATGAGGATAGTAGTAGCATAGAGGAGAAGTACATGAGGGATGCACACCATGGACATGTAGATTCACAGATCTAGGAGGAGGTACAGGACGTACAAACAATTCACCTTACACATATAGATCAGCATGAGGAGATTGAGTCACAGTTCTTGAAGACTCCATTAGTTGAGCAGATTGGGGAGACTGACATGTTGATGGAGCACTTACTTCCAGGATCAACCTACAGTGATGAGGATGCACTCCTTATTGGTTGGGATGACTACAACACGTGTTTGGACACACCTGTATGGGATCCAGGCGCAGATGATAGTAGTAGGGTGAGTGCACAGAAGGATATGACTGCTCATACAAGATACAATGTGATTTAGAGGGAGATATCATCTAGTGATGGGGTGCAGTGGCATACAGGAGGACCCAACAACACAATAGACAATGGGCAGTTTAGCACGTTATCTTATACAGAGAGTGTTTTTGGGGATTCCAGAGTTGACTCTAGCAGTGAGGGATATGAGGTGGCACCTCAACATGACTGTGATCAGGAGTCACACCACTTAGCAACATAGTTAAGAGTCAGTGAGGATATGATCACGGCATCCACCAGGCACAGTGATGACATGCATACATTGGTGGTAGATTACTGCTGGAAAGCATTAGTGGCACATGTCAGTTCAAATGGGGGATTTGCCATGGATGATTTTCATACTCTCAGAGAGAGAGTATCCATGATGAGGACCGACTACCAACAATTGTTGACTGACAGGGACTACCTATTGAGGATTGGTGAGATGCATCATGAGGCTCTGAGGGAGCATGAGTTGGAGGTGGACAGAGTTACTTAGAAGTTGGAGAGCACTCGAGGATTCTTGAGAGGCACATAGACAACCCTTCAAGAATCAAAGTCTAGGTCAGATGAGCCTCTTGAGGAGATTCGTCAGAGATCCACTTCATCTGTCTTAGTGGACACTCAGATATATCATTCAGTCATGTTGCTAGGATATGTTGGTGATCTAACAGAGGAGCACAAGTTGATGGAGGACGCTTCCATTTGTGTTTCTAGAGCGGTTGACATCTAGATAGAGGTTGATCCAGCAACACGCCCAGGATCTATGATGCAGCATGAGTCTACGAGAGATGACATGAGTATGCCAGAGCATACAGTGATGAGTGATAGCTCACAGAGACATGCCGAGATGTATGGTAGGATTTAGAGGGGTGTATTGCCTTGTAGGGAGGAGACACTTAGGGGAGCATGCATATGCCAATCCTTTGCAACATCACATAGTTAGGGGAGATCAACTTCATCGTATCAGCAGTTGCATGGGAGATGAGAGGTATAGGTTGGTGGACCAACAGTTGGAGGAGTTACTTCTGGTTGTACTAGATGATTGGGAGTCAGTGATGATCACAGGAGAGTATTTATCGTGGATATCGATGAACGAGCTTCTGGTCGAATCCTTAGGATTGACCAAAGCATGTGACACCTTCTAGTCCTACAGTCAGCTGCAGATGTTTTTGTTAGCATGTCCTAACATTTTTATCATAGACAACAACATGATGAGGGATAGGCCGTGGCTTAGGACATGGGGATTGGCTAGGCCGAGACCACATGACATGAGTATCTTTACGACATCCAGCCGGATAGAGGTGGATCATCATAGGAAACCAATTGAGACTTGGTGTGTGGTGGTGAGCATCATAGTCCAGGTGATAGCAGATGAGCACATAGGGTTTCTGACAGTGATCTGTCTCACACAAGAGCAATTAGAGGAGATTGGAAGTGATAAACTTCCAAGTTTTCCAAGGGATCCGGGTGTTCATTTGGCCAGCATGATGTTTTACTATAGGGTGACCCAGGTTGTGCAAGAGAGCCACACACTCCACCTTGGGTTGGTTTGGAGTGGGCCTGCAAGTACTTGTCCTATGGATAGAGACATTTTCTCCCTCTTGATCATCGTGATCGAGCATGGAGATGGTTGGGCAGGTACTACTTCCACAGAGATGTTCTTACAGATGCAACTTTTGGACAACAGGTCCAAGTGCCACCGGTACTTCAGCTTGAGGATCAAGGAGTGGAGGATCTGGTATATATACATGGAGCAGTCAAGCATGGTCATCATAGTGCAGTGTCAACATGGTGATCTTCGACAGAGGCTAGCATGGGACCCAAGGATTGCAGGATTGAGCATTTCATTGACTGACATGGGGGAGTGGACCTTTGCAGGGGAAAGTTGTTTTGACTTTCCATTGAGCTTCAGTGTTGAGGAGAGCACATCACTTGAGGGTGTCTCACGGAGGTCTGGCAGTACCTCATTCCGGTATCAACATGGGCAGTTGATGGAGGCCGTGTTGATCTTGGTAGGATCTTGGAGGATGGACTCAGTCAGGGATGAGGCCATGAGTCATGAGCAAGAGTTTCACGGTGTTGATACATTTCAGGATTATGCTTCCCAGGGGATTGCAATTCATGTCTTGATATGGGACCTAGGGGGCAGAGTGCGTGTTAGTTCATCTTTGGATGGGGTCTACTGTGTGTCCCACAGGTGGACATGGGATCCTGGTATTATACTTGAGGGGATTTGGTTATTGCTCGAGGACAAGCAATTTTCTAGTAGGGAGGACTGTAATGTCCCCACTTTGGGACATCACTACATTACAAAGGGTTATGATGACCAGAGTAGCCAGATGGAGGTTATAGTGAGTACATAGATTATTGAGAGGTATTTTGGGGTCCGTCTTGCATCGTTCATCCCATTTCATCATTATGATCCATTTCGCACAGGTTGGCTTTGGTTCCATTGCATTCTGATGATTTCCATGATTTTGAATATTTTGAGCTATAAGTTAATTAAATTCACCGAAGAGGTCATTTTGGGTACAATACTTGGAGGAACCTCTTAGTGTAATAGCTCATTGGAATCGAGAGGAACAAGACTACATGATAGGATGATGAGAAGTGACTTTCAGTAGCCAGGGAAGCCACTAGGAGAGATAAGGCGCTTTTCAAAGGTAAAAAGGTTAATTAATTAATTAAAGTGATTTAATTAATAAATTAATAATTAAAAAAGAAAAGTCACTTTGGAGAGACAAAGGGATGCAAGAAGTATAAATAAGAGGCAAGGGCCTCTATTAAATCATTCTTGTATGTTTATCATTTGGATATCTGGCTTCTAGCTAGAGAGCCCATATCTTGGGGGTTTTGATTTAAGAAACCCTAGAGGACGATTCAGTGGTGAAAGATTCCACCTAGCTTGTCCCAAGCTTGGTCTCGGGGATGCAATACTCCCCCACACCATTCTAGTTCAGATCTACACCAGTGCAGGAGGGTTCTACACCAGCCACATGCACAGGAAGAGAAGGAGGGCTCACGATTGGGGGTTTCCAGCAAGGGGGGCGCACCACTCATTGAAGGAACGTTCGTTGTAGGAGTTTGAGAGGGCTCTTGGAGATTTGAGCACTTGGGTTTTACTTGCAGGGCCTTGGCCATGATTTCTAGTGCCTCTTGAGAGAGTTTTATGGTCCAGATGATTCCCTAGAACATTGGGGCGAATTGGAGAGAGTGAGGGCATTGATGAGATTCAGATCTATTCAATTTGGAGGAGTTGTCCATAGTATTTCGGCTTGAGACTTTAGAAGGAGGATCCTATCATCCTGATCTATCATTTGTCTAAGTTTGGACTCATTTGGAGGCCTCCTTCATCAGGGATGAAATTGTAGGGTTTGAGAGTTTCAGGAAGGCGCAACTCCATTGGAGGATTCAACATTTGGAGGAGTTTCCCTTGGTATTTCGATCTGAGATTTCAGGAGGGGTTTCTACTCATCTCGATCTACAGTTCGACATCTTCAGCATAGCATTTGGACATCTTTGGCAGCAGGGCCGAATTTTTGAGGCTATTCAGTGTTCCAGCAGGGCGTGACATCTTCCAGCTTGGGGGTTGACACTTCATACGACCCAGATCTTTCTTGTATTGGTATTCATCCTTTGGAGGCTTATAGTATCTTCTTGGAGCATTTTGTAGCAGTTCCTATTCTGTTATTGGATCCATTTGTTGAGCATTCCAGATCGACATCTTCGTTGTATCAGGTTCTCTTACTATTATGAATAAGATCAAATCTTAGGTGTTTTGGCTTGTCTATCATATTGTTGATCTTGCATATGGTTGAGGTATGTTCCATTACGATATATTCTTGTTTATTGTTGCAACACACATTAAACGCATCAACATAAACCCTAATGCCGAAATCAAGAGGTCAACCTGCAAGTAAACACATACAAACAAGTAAATCAACAAAGTGTTTGACGAAATGCCACAACCAGTAAAAGTTTAAAAAGACACCCAAAACCGTGATGTTCCTTGCATCTTGGCTTGGGAACATTACAGGTTTTCGTGAGGGCAACCATATCGACTTGGTCCCTTGCTGTGTGGGTTGAGGATGCCTTTGCCCTTCTTCGGTTGCGAGGGGTTTACAGATCCAAACTCTCGTCGTTTTTGCTTAAATTTTCTGCTCAATCTTCACAACGTATCTATAAGTCGTGCCCAATGAGGCAATGTCCAGGAACTTCATTTATGTTTGAATGTATCTATGCAAACAACCATGGTATTTGAGCACCGGATGACGCTCAAAGTCTTTGATACCCAATGTAGTGCCCCCAAGGCCGAGCCCCGATGTAAACTATGATCTGAAAGAGATTGTAAATATGTGTTATAGGATGGTGAGCCAAGTTTTGTATAAGCTGGAAGGCTTATGTGGTTGTTAGGCCAGGGAGCCTAAGTGTTTGAAGGCCAGGAGCTTGTTGTTGTACTTATATGTATGCAGAATATTGAATAAAATATAAAGACCGCTAGGTGCAGACCGACCACGATGACTGAGTGATGGGGGACTGAGCGTCCACAGAGTGGGCAAGGAACTAGGGGCTGGAAGGTGGGAAAAGGGGCTGAGTGATGAGCCTAGGGGCTTAAGCCCGGGAAATAATATTTTAATATTATTTCAAAAAAGAGACATGTGCATTTATGTTTATCCTAAGTTTCGGAAAGGGAACGTGCAAGGGGATGCACGCTGTGGAACGCATGTAGTTCCCAGGGTGACAAGTGTCTACCCTGGTGCATGCAAATATAATCGCCGAGCTGAACCGCGGGGGGGGCTCCTCCATTCTGACCTGAAGCTCTGAGCGTGGAACCGGTACGACCTCTGCTAGAATACCCTGGTTCATCTCTGAAAACCAAAAAGCCGTGTTTGTTCTACAAAAATTACGTGTACGCCCTCTGTTCTGAGAGCCGAGAAGATTGTGTTCGTCTGAAAAGCCAGTTCACTCTTTACCTGTTCGAAACCAGGGAGTCTGTGTAATTTCCTGCGTGGATTGTTGTCGCGCGTTTCCAGAACCAACACCGTGAGACCTTGCCGCCATTGCTGAGCTTGTGTGAGAAGCCCGAGTCTGTATTCCCGATTGTCTGTGGTGGTCACGCAGTGCTGGTCTGCGCGTATCATACTCGCCAGAGTAAGCCTGTGATGAGCTTGTGTATGACCTCTCTCTAGGTGAGGGAGGTGGTGGATGTTGAAGAGGCAGGTTGTCAGGCCTGCGAACAACTCTTTCCAGGTGGAAGAGTTTGCTGGGAAGTGTTTCCTTCCAGAGAGTGCCCCGCACCAGCTACGGGCTCTGAGACTTCCTGATCCGGCCTATTGCCGAGACCCAGAGGGGAGGTTAGCACTGATGGCCTGTGCATGTGAAGGTGTATACTCCTGGGCGGAACAGGCATGTGGGGAATGAGGGTCTGGTAGTAGTGGGCGTAATATGGCATCTTTGGGAAGAATCCTTCCAGATATTTCTGTGTTGTCTTCCCTGTAACCTCAGCCTAGCCTAGGATTCCTTGCCTTGGGGGTGGAGCTCGGTCCCAGCTCAGGGGTGACCCACTGTTGAGATGATGAACAGTGTGGTCTAAGGTTGGGAGGTTCGTGGAAGTCCTGCACTTGGTTGGTGAATTCTACAGCTATTAAAAGATAAATATTTGAATTATGCTTTAATCATGTTGTTGTTTATGTATCATGATTTCCGCTGTGTAAATGAATTACTGTTGAATGCTAATGCTTGTTTAATTGTAGCAACAACTTATATGTTTTACTTTGAGTCAAATGTAATTTAAATGTGTTTAATTGTGTTAAATGCACGTGGTTATAATTCCTGCACGAATTATGTAAAATTCCATGTATAGAATGGTAAGTGAGAGGTTTGAAAACCTCGGTAGTGAATATGTACACTACAAAGTGGTATCAGAGCCAAGGTTTCGACACTGAGCCTAGATGGGCCAGTGGAGCAGTCTTTGGATTCAGAATGCGAGGGGAAATTGAGTCGGGAGGACCAATTTCGGACCCTGGTTTACTCCGAAGCGTCAAGGAGATACTTGACGAGTTTTTAAGCTTAGGAGGTTTAGCGGTGCTGTGAAACCGCAGCTAGCGTGGTCTATGGCCACGGGAAAAACAGGTCTTTACACCAATGGTGTTAGAACCGTAGGATCTGTTCGGGAGGGAAGGTGAACCCTTGTAACCGTCAGATCTGGAGAATGTGCACAAGGTTTAAAATCCTTTGGATACTGCACAAGAGGTTACGACCACACCAGGAGTTTAAACTCAGGAGGATCGTGAGTCGTAAGATCGTTGTGGGAATTACCCGTCAACCGTCTGAGTTGATAGAAGTTGCACAGGGTTTAAGTCCTCATGGGTAGAGGAGAAGTCCCGGAGAGGCGTCGGGATATTAGAGTCATCGGGGTTTTGCTAAGGCAGAGAATCGAGGCCTTGTGATTCTCGAAATCCCGAGAAGGGATCCTAGTCGTTGATCTCAGCAGGACACGTGTCAGCATTCTGAGGAGGCATCGGGATTTTACCCATCGGGGTTTGTAGGAGTGTAGAATCGTTGCCTCAAGGAATCGCGATTTGCGATATCTCGACGGGCACTAAGAACCGTCCATCAGCAAGGACACGTGTCAGGAGATTCCGCAGAATCAGAGATCGGGGAATTGGAAGTCTCGTACACATGACAACGGAAATCGCGATATCCCGATACGCGATTTCCTGATGGGTACACGGACAGAGTGGGGTCCACCAGGGTTAGAGTGGAGGACAGATGTCACCCCACATTGGGGTTCGAAACTTCGTAAGTTCCGGGAACAAGTGCAGTGAGGTTTCGATATCGCGAAAATGCGATTTCTCGATTGTCAATGGAGTGTGGGCCATAGCCAGGGGGGTTAAGGTCAAAGCTCATCGGGAATCGGAGGATCGGGGGTTGTGAATGCATGTGCATCGCGACATCACAAATCCCGAAACCCCGATAGGAGGATTGATCACGGTCATGGGCAGTGGTCGTATGGTGAGGCTATAGCCCGGAGGGCTAGCACGAACGGAGTCCATTGGAAATCGAAAAATCGGGGATTCCGCTGTCAAGAGTTTTGGCACATTTCGATTCACGAAACCCCGAACCCCGATAAAGGAAAGGGCCGGGGTCACGAATTAGCAGTCACATGGTGTAGATCCCATAGCAGGGGCTAACGCGTAAAGGTAGCGCATCAGAAATCGGAAATTGGGGATTCAACCCACCAGAACACTGCCGGTTTCAAAATCCCGATAGAGGTAACCCCAATAGAAGGAAGGGAGACCTCAAAGAGTTTCCTGTGGGAGGAAAAATTTCCAATAGGGAAATAGGAGAATTTCAAGAAACCCGAGAAACACAGAGCCAGACAGAGCTCAGAAAACTTGTGAAGTTGAAATGCCTTTCGTTCTTGTTCGTATTAGTTATAAACGTTGTGGATTATTTATGAATTTTAATGGCTTGACAATTTTGAATTGGATTGCACAGTCCCTGTTTAGAATACAACAGAGGCCAAAACTCCAGTTAATCAACCCCGAGTATGGAGTGGGGAAGAGTGCAAATTACCCCTGAAATGGAAGACGAACGGGAAGGAAAGGATGTTAACCTAGGAGTCGAAGGATCGAACTCTAATGGGCATGGACAGGAGATGGATAAGGAAGGACATATAGTGAAAATTCTTGAAGGATTGCAAAGAGAGGCCAAGGAGCGTCAAGTTGATAGCCGAAAGCTCATGAAAGTCAAGGATCGACAAGGGAAATTAAACTTAAAATTCTTACAGAGTCTGGAAAGAATAGAGAAGAAACTTGAGAAGGGAAGAGACTCAGGTACGACAGAGAGTCGCAGAACCCATGGGAGAAGAAGTAGGTCGAGGAGTGGTAGTTGACATCTTAGTCGCTCCCAAAGACGTTATGACAGTAAGACACACAGTAGTTCAAGTCCATCACCTACCAGAAAACATCAAAAATCTGGAAGGGAGGAATTGAAAGGAGAGATGAATAAAATTAAACCTCCAACATTTGATGGAGAGCATAAGAAGGAGGAAGATGCTGAAACTTGGTTATTGGGCATGAAGAAATACTTCCAGCTACAGAATTATTCTGCCCATGCAGAGGGAAGAATTGCAATGTACCAGTTGAAAGGAAAAGCATCCATGTGGTGGGATCAGTTTGTGCAGGTACAACACATCAGAGAGAAAGAGGTCACTTGGAAGGAATATAAGAAGTATTTCGAGAAGAAATACTTGACTAAAGATACTATGACAGAAAGATAAAGGAGTTCTTCGAACTCAAGTTGGGCAGTATGACCATTGATGAGTATGAACAAAGTTTTCTGGAACTACTGAAGTATGTTCCATTCATCAAAGACGAGGCTGTTAAAATTCAGAGGTATCTGAGTGGATTGCCACCTTCCATTGGTGACAAGATTCAATACGATGATCCTAAGACCATGGAAGAAACCATAAGAAGGGCGAAATGCTTATACAAACAACAAAGAGGAAAGCCTACCTTTCGGAAGGCTTGGGATGACCATAAGAGGTTTAAGAAAGAACAGAGGCAGAAGCGAGACAAGCCATCCTTTTTCAGAAACAACCTTCAGGGACAGCCATCATTTAGAGAGCCGAGAAGGACTGAAGAGGGTGCACAAAGATAGAGACAGACACCCATTCAGTGTTGGGGCTGTCAAGGCAACCACAAGTACAGAGATTGTCTCCATAAAAATGGTAAGGCAAGAACTGTACATACTGTTCAACAAGCTGAAACAGTGGAGGATATGGGTAGTAGAATGTCGAGGATCTACGCAGCCCTGGACAACAAGCAAGTGGAATTTCAATCGCACATGATTGAAGTGGAAGGTATGATCAACAACCGACCACTTGTTATTTTGATTGATTCAGGGGCTAGCCATAGTTATGTAGATCCTAGAGTGGTGGAAAGTTTGCATCTAACGAAGAGAAAACATGAGAAGTCTTGGTTAGTGTAGTTAGCCACAGGGACCAAGAGGAAGGTCACTGAATTGGTTAAGTCATGTTTGGTGGACATGAAAGGAATGAGCACTAAGGCTGAATTGAACATTCTACCTTTAGGCTCATATGATTGCTTAATTGGGATGAACTGGTTGGACCAACACCATGCCCTTCTAGATTGTCGAAACAAGAGGTTCACATGTCTGAACGAAGAGGGAAATCAGGTAACAATTCAAGGAATTCCCAGAGCCGTGGCTGTTAGAGAAATCTCAGCCATGCAGCTGAAGAAATGTTACCGGAAAGGCTGTCAATTATTTGTAGCCCGGGTGGAAGAAGTGTTCCAAAATGTGGTCTCGAATCTGGAAGACCACAGGGTACTCAAAGAGTTTGAGGACGTGTTTCAAGAGGTGCCTGGACTACCTCCGAAGAGGGACATCGATTTTTCTATAAATCTGATGCCTGGAGCAGCTCCAGTTTCGAAAGCTCCTTATAGGATGAGTACGCCAGAGCTGAAAGAGTTGCAACTGCAGCTCGAAGAGCTATTAAAGAAAGGCTACATTCATCCCAGTGTGTCACCATGGGGAGCCCCAGTCCTATTCGTGAAGAAGAAAGATGGGACGATGAGGCTGTGCATTGACTTTCAACAGTTGAATAAAGTCACTGTCAAGAACAAATATCCTCTGCCAAGGATTGATGATCTTTTTGATCAGTTGAAAGATGCGAAAGTATTTTCGAAAATAGATCTTCGATCTGGATATCATCAAGTGAGGATAAAAGAGGAAGACATCAGCAAGACTTCCTTCAGAACAAGGTACGGTCATTATGAGTTCACTGTGGTGTCGTTTGGACTGTCCAACGCGCCTGTTGTCTTCATGTGCTTAATGAATGGAGTGTTCAGAAATTATTTGGACAAATTCGTCATAGTCTTCTTGGACGATATCTTGGTGTACTCCAAGATAGAGGAAGAACATGAACAACACTTGAGAATGGCGCTACAGGTGTTGAGAGAACACCACCTGTATGCAAAAATGAGCAAGTGCTCATTTTACCAAAAGCAGATCCATTATCTGGGACACATTATTTCTGAAGAGGGGATCGATGTGGATCCTGAGAAGGTACAAGCCATTCAAGAGTGGCCAGCGCCCATAAATGTGACAGAAGTTAGATCCTTTATGGGTCTGGCAGGTTATTATAGAAGGTTCATAGCCGGATTTTCAAGGATAGCTCATGCTATCACTTCCTTGCAAACGAAGGAGAAGAAGTTCTAGTGGACCAAACAATGTGAGAGCAGCTTCCAGCAATTGAAGCAGCTGCTCACTAGTGCTCCAATCCTAAAGATTGCTGATCCAAGTAAGGATTACGTAGTGTGCACGGATGCGTGTAAGGAAGGGCTGGGAGGAGTTCTCAGTCAAGAGGGATCTGTAATTTGTTATGAATCCCGAAAGCTGAAAGAGCATGAAAAGAATTATGCCACTCATGATTCAGAGCTGGCAACAGTTGTCCATGCCTTGAGGAAATGGAGACATTACCTCATGGGCAAGAAATTCGAGCTAAGAACAGACCATAACAGTCTGAAGTATTTATTTGATCAGCCAACCTTAAATGCCAGGCAAATTAGATGGCTGGAATTTCTGTGTGAATATGACTTTGATATCAGGCATATAAGAGGGAAAGACAATAAAGTGGCTGATGCACTCAGCAGAAAAATGCATGAATTACATGCTACAACCATTAGCATGTACATAACTGAGTTGAAAGACAGAATTCTTGAAGCTGCAAATGCTAATTTGCAGTACAAAAGACTTGTAGCAAAGCTACAACAACGTGAGAGACCACATACCGAGGAAGGTTATACCTTAGGAACTGATGGTTTACTTCTGTATAAAAATAGAGTGTATGTACCTAATGACCGAGAATTGAAGCTGACAATTCTAAAAGAAATGCATAACATGGTTTATGCTGGTCATCCTGGATATCAGAAGACTGTGGCAGCAGTCAAAAGCCATTATTTTTGGCCAGGTATGAAGAAGGAAATTGCTGAATACATCGCCAGATGTATGGAATGCCAGAAGGTCAAGGCTGAGCACAGACACCCAGCAGGGTTGTTGCAACCTTTACCTATTCCTGAGTGGAAATGGGATGTGGTAACAATGGATTTTATCACAGAATTGCCCAGAACAAGCAAGCAGCATGATTCAATCATGGTGGTGGTGGACAAGCTTACTAAAGCTGCCCATTTTATTCCACTGAAAACCACCCACAGAGCAGCAAATGTTGCTGATATCTTTTTAAAAAAAGTTGCACGCTTGCATGGAATTCCTAAGACAATCGTGTCTGATAGGGACCCGAAATTCACTTCGAATTTCTGGAGAGGACTGTTCAAGGGATTCAGAACGAATCTGAACTTTAGTACAGCGTATCATCCTGAGTCGGATGGACAGACAGAAAGAGTAAATAGAGTAATCGAAGACATGCTGAGAATGTATGTGATGGATAAACCATCAAGGTGGGAAGACTACCTGCATTTGGTAGAATTCGCCTACAATAACGAGTATCATGCATCATTGAAGATGAGCCCATTCGAAGCACTTTATGGAAGAAAGTGCAACACTCCAGTAAGCTGGGATAATCCAGCTGACAGAACAGTAGTTGGACCTGAACTACTCAAAGAGATGGAAGATCAAATGATACAAATCAAACAGAATCTGAAAGTTGCCCAGGACAGGCAGAAAAGTTACGTTGATAGTAACAGAACCCATAAAGAATTCAAAGTGGGTGACCATGTTTTCCTGAAAGTGAAAACTAACAGGAGTTCCCTGAAACTGGGAAGTTGCGCCAAGTTGGCAGCAAGATTTTGTGGGCCATTTGAGATCCTGGAACGGATTGGGCCAGTTGCATACATGCTTGCATTACCTGCATCTATGACTGTACATAATGTGTTTCATGTTTCATTACTTAAGAAATATGTACCTGATGCTAATCATGTTATCGATTGGACTGTGATCCAGGTGGAACCAGAAGGTGTCCTGCAAGTGCATCCTGTGCACATATTGGACAGGAAAAGCAAGCAGCTCCGGAATCGAGCTATAGGGCTTGTAAAGGTCCAGTGGACCTGGTACGGTCCTCAGGACGCGACATGGGAGCATGAAGAAGTTATGCG
This sequence comes from Picea engelmannii, assembly GCA_009831015.1. NCBI lineage: Eukaryota > Viridiplantae > Streptophyta > Pinopsida > Pinales > Pinaceae > Picea > Picea engelmannii. The sequence goes on along the minus strand of ML776895.1, from coordinate 360,960 downwards.
GGTAGAGTACCCACATCTTTTTGAAAATTTTGAAAGACTTGCAGAGACAGTGTAAGTTGCACTGAGGACAGTGCAAAAATAAGGGGAGGGGGATTGTAGTGTCCCCAAGGCCGAGCCCCGATGTAAACTATGATCTGAAAGAGATTGTAAATATGTGTTATAGGATGGTCAGCCAAGTTTTGTATAAGCTGGAAGGCTTATGTGGTTGTTAGGCCAGGGAGCCTAAGTGTTTGAAGGCCAGGAGCTTGTTGTTGTACTTATATGTATGCAGAATATTGAATAAAATATAAAGACCGCCAGGTGCAGATCGACCACGATGAATGAGTGATGGAGGACTGAGCGTCCACAGAGTGGGCGAGGAACTAAGGGCTGGAAGGTGGGAAAAGGGGCTGAGTGATGAGCTTAGGGGCTTAAGCCCGGGAAATAATATTTTAATATTATTTCAAAAAAGAGACATGTGCATTTCTGTTTATCCTAAGTTTTGGAAAGGGAACGTGCAAGGGGATGCACGCTGTGGAACGCATGCAGTTCCCAGGGTGACAAGTGTCCACCCTGGTGCATGCAAATATAATCGCCGAGCTGAACCGCGGGGGGGCTCCTCCATTATGACCTGAAGCTCTGAGCGTGGAACCGGTACGACCTCTGTCAGAATACCCTGGTTCATCTCGGAAAACCAAAAAGCCGTGTTTGTTTTGCAAAAATTACGTGTGCGCCCTCTGTTCTCAGAGCCGAGAAGATTGTGTTCGTCTGAAAAGCCAGTTCACTCTTTACCCGTTCGAAACCAGGGAGTCTGTGTAATTTCCTGCGTGGATTGTTGTCACGCGTTTCCAGAACCAACACCGTGAGACCTTGCCGCCATTGTTGAGCTTGTGTGAGAAGCCCGAGTTTGTATTCTCGATTGTCTGTGGTGGTCACGCAGTGCTGGTCTGCGCGTATCATACTGGCCAGAGTAAGACTATGCTGAGCTTGTGTATGACCTCTCTCCAGGTGAGGGAGATGGTGGATGTTGAAGAGACAGGTTGTCAGGCCTGCGAGCAACTCTTTCCAGGTGGAAGAGTTTGCTGGGAAGTGTTTCCTTCCAGAGAGTGCCCAACACCAGTTACGGGCTCTGAGACTTCCTGATCCGGCTTGTTGCTGAGACCCAGAGGGGAGGTTAGCACCGATGGACTGTGCGTGTGAAGGTGTATACTCCCGGGCGGAACAAGCATGTGGGGAATGAGGGTTTGGTAGTAGTGGGCGTAAGATGGCATCTTTGGGAAGAATCCTTCCAGATATTTATGTGTTGTCTTCCCTGTAACCTCAACCTAGCCTAGGATTCCTTGCCTTGGGGGTGGAGCTCGGTCCCAGCTCGGGGGTGACCCACTGTTGAGCTGATGAACAGTGTGGTCTAAGGCTGGGAGGTTCGTGGAAGGCCTGCACTTGGTTGGTGAATTCTACAGCTATTAAAAGATAAGTATTTGAATTATGCTTTAATCATGTTGCTGTTTATGTATCATGCTTTCCGCTGTGTAAATGAATTACTGTTGAATGCTAATGCTTGTTTAATTGTAGCAACAACTTATATGTTTTACTTTGAGTCAAATGTAATTTAAATGTGTTTAATTGTGTTAAATGCATGTGGTTATAATTCATGCACGAATTATGTAAAATTCCATGTATAGAATGGTAAGTGAGAGGTTTGAAAACCTCGGTAGTGAATAGGTACACTACACCCAATTTGGTGCGTAGAGTATGGAAAATATTGGTGAAATCTGGTACTGTCTGGTCCCTTTCTTGACGTAGGGTGGTCCATCTGGTGCACTGGTCCTCGTAGCTTCCAACATCATAGTACTATTATTTAATGGCATCCCAGAAGGAATCCCATGGAGGGGCCACCACAAACATTGTAGATTCCTCCACAAGCCTTTGCTTAGAGTAAGTATCCCACCGGTCTTTAACATGGGGAATGGTCTTGAGGAGTGCAAAAGTGATTTTTTCCCTATCGGAAAAATTGTGGACCGAAAAATATCCTTTGAGCAGATTCAACCATTTATCTATAGCATCCGCATATATCAGTCCTTCAAATAATGGAATTTCAAAATTTACATGTACCTTGAAGGGGGTTGCATGGCCACTTGATGAAGATGCTTCTCTTGTGGGCAACTGTCAAAGGATTTGCGCGAAGTTGTCCATCATTTCATTCCTTTGTCGCGCGAGGGCTTCCTTGAGCAACATTTTAATAGGATCTCCTGCTCCATCATCTTTCTTTTCATCCCCCATGGGTTGTTGTCGGGCTCTGTCTTGATTGGTTCGAGTCCCAACTTCTTATACCCAGATCTTGTCGGGGACATACACGAAGAAAAAAAAATGAAGAGCAGACTGCTTTGATACCACTGATCTTGATTTAGGGGCGGAACGAACTGATTAACAGACTGAATACAATAAACACAGAGATATGAAGAATAATACAAATATCCAATGAACAATATCTTCTATTAAATAATGAAATAGGATGAAACTGTAAAACTACAAAACTGAAACACTTGCTCGAATGGTGGTAGCTATCTCTTAGAAGAGATGTGGCTGCTACACGCATCCGTATGAGTAGAATGGATTTCCATGAGGCTTTAGAGGCCTTTTTGATATTACTCATGGATTGCAAAACCCCAGGCATCCAAAAACCTAACCTTAGAAGGTGAAATGCCAAAAGTCATGTGGGCCCTATGGGTAAGTTGGTGTAATTTGGTACCTCAACTTCCAAGGGTCGTAACTTTTGCATACGACCTCCGTTTTAGGCGCGTCATAGCCCGTTGGAAAGGTCTTTCAAAGAGATACACATTCCGCCATCAATCTCTAGCTTTGTTTACAGTTCGATTTTGGCGTGCCAAAAAAACAACGTTTAGGGCCCTGGAAGTACATCAATACGTGCTGACATGAAAACATACAAAATAAGCTAGTTAGACTAGGCGAGAGGCCACTCGTATCCACTTGGAGGATGTGTGGGGCTTTAGGAACCCTAGAAGTGTAGAACCAACGATTGCAAAGTAGTACAAAAGAACGTGCTGAACAAAAAACATACACGAGGAGCCAGTTGGAATAGGTGGGTGGACACCAATATCCACCTGGATCACACACACACACGCACATATTCAAATTAAATTAAAATAACCTAATTAAACCAAGATAAAAGAAGATTAAAAAGACTAATCCGCAAGGAATAGAATTGAACAATCCACTGCACCTCGCCCGCTCCATTATCTCGCACTTCGAGATCCACTATCTCCACGCTCCATTATCTCCACTTCGGGGTCCAACATCTCCAAGTATTTATCATATGCTAAATTATCACAAAAATCTATTATGTTATTAAAATGTATTAATTTTTGAAAAAACAAGTGCGTTTCGAATCGTACTGTGCATAGACCTTAAGATATTTGATCCCTCTCGACGCTTCGTAGAATTGAAGTTAAGATGAGTTTATGTTGAATAGGCAAATTTAAAATATAAAACCTCTTTGTTTGTGGATAGATAACCAAAACCCTTAGTAATTTCATATATATATACATATAAATTCTGGCTTGATGGTTACCTTAAAAATATATTATTATTATTATTATATATTAAAATTATAAAGTCGATAGAGTTTCCGAAATACCTCCTTTCCTTTACCAATTAACAAATAACCTACAAAGAAAAACATAAACACACAAATAACCTACAAAGAAAAACAGAAACACATAAAAGAGAGAAATCGATACGAGTACTCTTCGGTGGTTAAAAATTGTAGGCCGTTCCGTTCACCGCGAAACAGTTTTTAGTTCGTATACCGCTTAAAATCCATATTTCAATTTCAAGGTGTATTTAGTCACATCGTTAACTCTGCTCTATTTCAGATTCTTTAGTATTCACATTAATGCTCAGGCTTGCAAAACGAAGAAAGCGAGAAATTATTATTCTGGAAAGACAAACTAGAAGCGTTGTAGCCACATTTCAAACACCAGAAGTTTCATTAGAATTTATCGTAAGGTCTCTCTTCGTCCCGTTCCCCTCTTTCAAATGAGATTAAATCACACAAGAACTGAAATCTAACCCTATTCCTAGTTATTTGTAGCAATTTATTTCCCTCTGTTATTTGTACTGGTTCTAACCGCAGTAATTACAAATGTCCATCTCTGCTTTATTAGTGATAAAGAATAAACCCTCAGTGATCGACGGCACGAAAAGTAAGCGTTTTTCGAGACAAATTCGTCTGTATTAGAGAGTTATTTCTCCTAAAGTCGCTGAATCCTCCCGTGACACGGACTCCAGCATACCAGTGTATGGGATTCCATCATATCCCTTTTTTCTATGCGCTTATTTATTTACGTGTTTTGCAGAAAAATTATTTGCACGCCTAGTAAAATGCTTTTATTTGTTTGTTTGTTGCTGTTGTTTATGCTATGAATGAATTGCAGTAATTCTGTTGTCTGTGTGATTGGCTGTGCAGTATACTGCTGAAACAACGGCTGAGGTTTCTCTCAGCTAGAGGCGCTCGGCACTATGTATGGAGGTGGTGTGTACATTTGCTTTTTTATCTGTATTCAATGCTTTTCGTGCTTGTTGCAGTGCAATATTTGAGTATTTGGTCGTTGGTCAATGTGAAATTTTGAAAGAAGATTTGATCATATACTTCCATGTCAAATATACTTCAGAGACTTGCCCATGTCTGTTAAGATCCTATTCTGCAGGTCGTATGATACTATTTTTTAAATGTCCGTAATATGCGGATTTTGTTAGGAAATATCTTTCAAACATAAATCCTGGGACTATGCCATTTTTCTGATGGAGTTTTATGTGGACCGTACTTAAATGAGAAAACGCAGTATTCTGGATTTATGGGCATGCGACAACCTGCCAAACAGAAAATTGTTCAAATCGTCACCTGCCCCCTAGCGTGCACCTGCACTTGGGAATCCTGTTAAGCCTTCTCACGACAGAGGTTGCCGTTTTTATTTGGATGGTATTGACACGGTACATCCTCGTTAGTATTTTCTCATATTAAAAAATTGTTATATATATATATATATATATATATATTATTGAGCTACAAATCTATATATCCCTAAACTGTATAGATATGCTTTTCCCTCCAACCAACTTTGTAAAGATACTAAAGGATTATGTTGTTGCACTTGTTGAGCCTTATGGGTTCTGCAGGCCTATATAGTCTGCATCTGACAAGTTTAACCCATTTTGACTGTAAAGTGTTGGAATCAACGCGAGGATAGACAAACCAACCTTAAGCATTATCACTGGACTCTTCCAAGTGCTAGTTGACTCTCAAGTTTGACTCTACTCTTTGTGGAAACTGAGTGGAGTTAGCTCTTTTGAGTCTAACTCATCCCTGAGTCATACTTGTGTTTTGACTCATGAGTGGGACTTAGTTGTTCTTCTATAAAAGTAAAAGAACAAAAAAGGCATTTATTTTGCTCGCTTTTCTGATCCAACCTCACACCAGACAACCGACAGACCTGTCAGCTGTCCAATATCCATGGCATTTTGTAGTATGTAATATCATCTATGTACATTGAAACAAGTTATTATTGAAAAATTGCATTATATTGACATTGTGAACTTTAGTATTAATGGAAAATATCGTTTCGAAATATTGTGTATTGTTAAATTCTTTTTTCTTTGAGTCGACTCTCGAGAGTCTTTCCCAAATTCGAGTCAACTTACTCTTTGTCCTCGCTGAGTCATTTTCTAAAGTTAGCAATGGAGACTACAAATTAAACAGTTAGAAGGCGGCATAAACTCCAAACCACATGCCATAGAGGGAATGAGTACCCTTCAAGAGGAGGTGTTTCCCAATGAATTCCCATTAAAGATAAACATGCCAAATTTAAATCAGCAACAGGGAAGATTTGAGAATTGAGGCAAAAAATGAGGCAACAACTTGTCGACAGTTCTTACAGGATAAAGGGGATTAACATAAATCTTGGGTCTAGGTGGTTATTATTGTGTTCCAATTCATGTTATTATTGGGTCCCAACATTTAGACATGAGATACATAGATTTGGCAGTGTCCAGGGATCTAGTGGACTTGCATGTCTTGTTTGGTCTAGGGTATCAGTTTCGGATCTGATGTGCACTCTTGGTACATTTGGATTAGATTTGTAGGGGCCTAACCCTTTCGTTCCAGGATCTCTTCATAGTTATTTGCTATTCCCCCCACAAAATCTTTGAGTTTTATGGTCCACTTAGATGGGGTTCCTTACCTTGATCTCTATCTCAAGATCTCCAAGTATTCCTGATTAGGTGACATTTCATTTTGGGCAATTTCAGTATATGCTGTAGAACCTCACATTTTCCAATCCCTAGTTAGTCTGAGGATGTTCTTTGTGTCCATGAGTTGGATCCTAATTTATTTGACCTGCAAGTATTCCTTACTATGTGACATTGTCATTTTGGGCAATTTCAATATCTGCACTAGAACCTTACAAGTTTTGATCCATGATTGGTTTGAGGATGTACTTTGTGTCCATGAGTTGGATCCTAATTTATTTGACCTACAAAGAGATTCAATAGAGATATCCAGCCTCTTTATGACTTATGGGAGACATCTTCTCCGGTTCGTGGAATCTTACGGTCTTTTCATCCTTAATGGTCTCTTTTGTTACTTGGACTCTAACATTTGCACTTGCTTTCCTCATAGTGGCGGTGCTAGTTTGGTTGTCATCCTAGGCCCTCATCTCCCACATCTGGAACTTCCTTGCCTCCCTCGACTTCTGAACATGCCTACATTGCTTTCACCCTCCCAACACAACACTTTGACACAAGTACATTGATGACTATGCCTCACGCCTTTCACAACTTCTCCCACACCTCTCTCATTTTTCATCCCTTAAAATAGTCATTCTGAAATATGATTTATCTAAGATCCTGTGAGAGAAATCCTTAGATTTCTTTCCCCACATCGTCTATCACAACATGTCTATCTCGTTTGTTTGGAAATTGTCCCATGAATTGTTGGTATGACTAGGAGTCCAAGGCTATGCACAAACATCTTCGTTTTGTTCTCACCCATGATCTACTCTTCATCAAATCAACACAAAGAGACTACCATTGTCTTCTACGATGTAGGAATTGAGTCTTTCTTGATGTGAACTGCGTCATGCCCTTCACATTTCCTCATAAATGTTTTGGTGTATTCTCCTCTATAGGAAATCCACTCTTCTACCTGATATTGATTATCACTCTTGGTTCTGTCATATCACTGTCCTTTATGACATGTTGACCAACCCTTCGTACATATTCCCTCCCCACCTCTCGTCATCTCTTTTCCTTGGGAGACATTTAGGGAGCCATCCAAATTTTGAGCACCATTGAAGCAAAAGACGAGGAAGGTTTCCAGGCTAAATTTCTCAACCATGGACACTTCTATCAAGTTTTATGCCATTGTCTTGAACATGTGGATTTTAGATCTCTTCGGGAGAGACAAATTGCATGCCAAGGGGAAAGAAAAATTCAGGGGATACTTTTTATACTTTGTGCTATCATTGAGGAGGTTAGACAACATTCATTCAAAGTCTTGTTGCTTTGTGGATTTTTGGGAGAATTTTGATTATGTTTTGAGGGATTCCTTGTTTCAGAGGCTTTGTGACATCAACATCTCTGTGTCTCTCATCACAACTGTCATGAGGTTATATGACTATTAGTTGACTATGTTATTAGTTGATTTGCACACCTCAAGGCCTTTTTGACTTCATTAAGAGCATTGACGGGGTTATGCAGGGGTGCCCCTTCTTGCCAACCTTGTTTGGAATTTACCTTGATGAGCTAGAGGCACACTTTGGGGAGCATACACATGCTGATGATGGTTGTCTTTTACATCATGTTCTAATTTTTCTTCTACTATTTACAAATGATGTAGTCCTATTGGCCTCCTCTCTCGAGGGCTTACAAATACAACTTGATGCCTTCACCAGATTTTGTGATCTCATGGAGCTGGTGTCAAACCTTAACAAGATGAATGTTAGAACTCTTAATGTGGTTAAACAACTTTGTCAGACTTTCACTTGTACAAAGTAATCAAGATAAGGATCACCACAACTTATACCTTTTTGGGAGTCCAATTTTCTCTTCCTAGATTTATCCTTAGACTTGTTGCCTAACCCTGTCTTAATAAGGGGTATTGATCTCTTTTTGTCCTTGAGTGCTAGTGGTTCAATATGCATTTTTAGGACATTTATTCTAAGATGCATATTTTTGATAAAATCATCACATTGATTATCCTCTTTGGGTCGAGATCTAGGGTCTTAACTTGCTACATGCTCACTGGGCTTGTATAGAGCAAGCACATTCCTTCATGCTAGAACGTATGATCTGCTGCAAGTGGATGGTCCTATAGGCCATCATGCAAGCTCAATTTTGTGCCCATCCCATGCGCCTTGATAGTATCTTCAAACTTTGTTTTCTTTCTTCATTGGATATGCACCATGGCAAATTTGACTATAGGGCTTGAGAAATACACCTACTTGGTCCTTTGCTTCTCAATGGAGATCGTCTCTACTAGCCCCTCAACACCAAGACATGACTCTTTGAAGCTTCCTTGCTTCTTCAATCCATTGGCATCTCTTTGAAGTGCACCCACCCTTTCATTTATTCTTTGGAGTCTCTTGGCCACCTTCTTTGACTCAAATAGGAGATCAACAAGGTTGTTAGAGAAGACATCTATCAACAATATATACTGGTCACTTGGTTCTTCTCGGGCCAAGTGCTTGGTCCCAAGATGACCTTCTATTTAGAGCACTTTTTGCAGTTGAGGGATGGGCTTATAGTCCACTCTGAGTACACTTGTGCCATTAGCAACACGGCCTCAGATTCTTGGTTGACTAGTTCAATTTTTGTTCTCATCAGTTTTGGGTAGAGTCTGAGCACTATATGAGGAGAGGATATGCCAATTATGTTGTTATTAGTAGGAGGTGGATTTTGAGGAGAATCTCATCTTTGGGTTCACCATTATTGTCCTCTGACTTTGGAGGATCCCTCTCCACCTTCTTTTGCTATCCAAAGCAAAGGTGCCTAGCTCTTTTCTTACATGAGGCGGTGACTCACAGAGGAAAGATTTTGTAGGGTTCTTCCAGATGCCTCCCTATCACGTTGAGTACCTCCTTTCAATCTACTTCAACACTTGGAGGCGCTAAGCACCATGCAGACCCTTTGGAGTTGGGCATGACTTGTACCAAGCCAGTGAGATCATGTAGAACTTCACTTTTGAGGGGTGGATGACCCATCTCCATGAGGACATAAAGGAGTACCCATTCTCAGTGTGGGCCAGCTCGACAATCCAATCTAGACAGCCAGGCTCATATTACTAGGTTCTTTTCATTGACCTCAAATATTAGGAGAGTTTCTACTACCAGGTCTTCTTGACATTGGACACTCCCTTGGCGAAATTAGCAGGTCGTGTATCAGTGTCTTCACTTATTGACACAGCAACTTATTCTTCTTATTCCCCACTTTCTACATTTTCTTCTCTTCCTAATGATACAGAGTGGCTCTTTCCATAGTTGTATTACTTAAATCACTTACATCTTTTATTTTTTAGCTTTCCGGAGTGGCCTTTTGCACTCCAACAGATTATTATCAGCGATTGTACTTCTGAGTCCTATTATTTTTGGGTGCTTTGTGGACATTAGTAAAACTCTTATCTTATCTAAGTTGTGTTTGGTAACTATGCAAATAAGTAGAGTGTTGTGAAGGACCTAAATATCATTCCAAGGAGCTATGCAATTAAGTATTATATTTGGAACAGCCTGTATGGCACAAAGGGTCTGAAGGGGTCAGAAAGCAATCCAAATATCAATATACATCAAATAACGTATCTTGCAAATTCTTGACACAGGTTGGTTCTAGTTATGATGTGTGTACAATGAAGGGATACTGGCTGTATTTTGCTTTGATGAGTCATGAGTCCATGGCATATGAATATTTATAAGGTCCAAAAGGTATTTGTGGGCCTTCATTAGGTAGTCCTAGATAGGGGAGTAATCTTATAAGCTATAATACACTTATTAATAGATATAAATTTGTCCTGTCCTGGTAGGTATATTAGTTTAACACATTATCTCCATGCCATGCAATTTTGTATTAGTAACTCTATGCCCCTAGGAAAACATTTTGATTAGTGACTTGTATGATTTAGTAAAATATATTAGACAATCTGTTCCATTTCTTGATTAGCAAGTTATAACTGTTTGTTTTTACTTTCAAGCATTGATGCTTTCTTCTATCTTTTTTCTTATATGGATTTCATTTGGATTCACAGATGAAGTTGCGGCTATAGTTCTTGATCTGGGGTCTCATACATGTAAAGCTGGTTATGCAGGCGAAGATGCCCCAAAGGCAGTTTTTCCTTCTGTAAGTAGCTTAGCAGACCACTTGTGCATTCAACATTGTTAAGCACAGGAGCTTGGACTATTTTTTTTCCTGATTTGTAAAGTCTGCACTAGAAGTGTTCATTCCTCATGCTTTTAGTTGACTAAAAGAGAATGGTTTTGTGGTGTCATTGGCTGTTGGATAACATATAACTGCAATTAAAGTAATCTTTGAGACTTGAATGCCAGTTTATGTGCAAACATCCCGAGCTTGAACAATCTACTGGTCTCTAGTATGTAATTGCCGGCTAGGATGCATGATATTCCCACACTGAACAGTATCCATGCAAGAATTTTGGGGCTGAATGTAGGCTGTGTTGGTAACTTGAGACTCTAGCTGCGAGTCTGTCTTTGCATAATTTTTCTGTTGTTGTAGACACATTTTTGCAAGTGATGATGCCTGACTCTTTGAAACTAAAAGGAAGTAAAACATTATGTGTGTGCAAGGTTGTGGGATCTATTGAACAAACAGGAATGGCTGACGCAATCAAAGTTGAAGGAGATTTAGAATCTTCTTCAGATGCCAAAATGAATGTCAAGCTAGATTCTGAGAAATCCAAATCCAAGCGGAAATTGTATGTCGGTTCTCAAGCTCTTGGCTACCGACGTGATTTTATGGAGGTTTGCACTGTGCCTTTTGACATGGTTAACCCATAGCTTTTGTTCTATGTTAATGACCTCAAGTATGAAGCCAAAGATGGAACCTGCTTTGCATTTACAAATGATATAAAAAGATGCTTTCCGTACATCTCAGATGTATTTTTCCACAGGTGATTCCAGCTTTGAAGGATGGTATTGTTGCTGATTGGGATGTCGTGGATAGCATTTGGGACCATGCATTTAGGTAACTATTACTTTCCTTGCATTTGTAAGCAGGAATTATATGTATCATTTGCTAAACCACACAGCGAATTGAAGTTTTATCTCTAAAATTTGGGCTTTTTTATGGGAAAGCTTATCTTGGCGATCTTTCATGAGAAACATCCATTTTCTATATGAAAGTAATGCGTTTCAATATATTTGCATGATGAAGCCCTATGGGAATGGAAAGTTTTTTGCAGTGGCAACTCGAAGTGCTTTTATCTTAAGAATGCCTTGTTCAATTGCAAACTCTGCAAACATTTCTGACCAGAAGGCCATTTTAAGCAGTGAAATTTTTATTTCCTTTTACTCTGGAAACAGCTCGAAACTGAATGAGAATGTACACTATAGCCTGACTTGCATTAAGGGATTGCTAGGTTCACTTCTTCAGTCATGTTTTTTTGCTGAATAAAAAAGTGTAGTATATCAGATATCTCACCAAAACAGAGCTGGTGGAAGCTATTCGGTATTTACATTCAGAAACCAGAGATAGCGATTTCTCTTTATTTGCAAGTCTATAAGATGCCTCTTTCTCTCTTATTAAGTTATTCTAGATATATCTATAAGACTTTACCAATGTTGAGATTTGGGTACCTTGGAAAGTGGTCCCCTTGTGTTTGTGAGTCTCTAAACACAAAGGGGGAGACTATTACCCTTATACCTTTACTTTATGTTCTAATTTCACTTTGACTTAGGAGATTTAAGTCAAAAGTGAAATGTGTCACTTAAGTCATAATGTGACAATTAATTCACTTTGTGGGTGTGTTGACCACTCGTTTAGCACGAAGGTCAACTCATTATCATAAAGATTATTTATGTCAGAGACACATGGTTCTACTGGGTGTTTTTAAACACCAGCACTTAAATTTTTGTAAACGGGATCTCCGCACCCCTGCGAGGGTATATAATGTAATAATGTCGGCATGGATCATAGTTAGGTCAGGTACCTTGGATGTAGACGTCAGGGGAGTTCCTTTCATCGAGGGTTTTTTCATCTCAGGAAATTAATGTGGCCTAACTAGTCAGGTTAATTTCCATTGAGTTTTTCCCTCCCAGGCTGCC
>ML776895.1:326322-336512 GCA_009831015.1 Picea engelmannii | reverse complement strand
CTTGAGCACAACAAGTCCAAAGTTCTTCAAATGTCGGATACTCCTTCCTTGTGTTCATGCTTGCGGCAAATGCATCCCACGTCTTGGGAAGACCATTGAGTACTATGTTTACCAATTCCTTCTCTGAGATGATCTCTTCAATAACTTGTAGTTGATCTCTTAACTAAGATATTCTCATAAAATATGATGTTATGATGTCCTCATCATTCATCTTCATGTCACGGAGCTCATTCTTCAGACTCATAACTTGTCTAATGTTTCTGACCGATAAGAGGTTTGTTAGGGCATCGTACATCTTCTTTGATGAGTCAAGATGGGAGATGTAGGGTATCGAGTGGTCTTTTATAGAGTCCACTATGATACTCATGGCATTGATGTCACCATCTTTGAACTTCTCCATAGCTGCAATGTTCTGTGGTTCCTTCTCTTTTCCTTCAAACTCTGGTTCCACGATCTTTCCTTTCATGATATCCAACACTTTATTCTTGGCAAGGATGAGGTCAATCCTTGTCTTCCATGCTCTGAAGTTAGAGGCTCCATCTAACTTGTTCTCTGACTTCATACAATAAGTCATGGCTACTTTGACTTGGTCAAACACTAGATTTGACCACAAACTCAAACTTGACGTCTTGGCTTGTTGAGAGTACTAGGAGATGCACTAGGCTAGGGTGCACTGATTTATCCGGAGATTAGGTCAATCCCTTCACTTAAGGTGCCTCAACAAGAGGATTAGGGTTTCTGCAACTGCACCAGCGAGTAACCCTAGCGACAATGCTATGGTGACTGCTCCTGCTAGAAACCCTAGCGACAGTTCTTCAACGAGCTTAATATCCTTCTGGCTATGTTTCCTTCCAGAGGTTAGACTGAATGAAGGAGGCGTGGGCCCATAACCTGTTAGAATATAATGGATGTGCTCGTTTTACCATTGACAATATCTCTATTGTCACCCAACCATAGGCCGAAGCCACCCTTCGAGCACCTTAACCTTGACAAAGAATCACTTTGGAAGCAAACCCTAGGCTAGATAGCCAAACAAAGGGTAGTGCACCTTTCCCCAAGGATAACGCACCAACAAGAGCTGATCAGATAGTCCAAAACCTAGCCAAGAGATAGTCCAAGCATAACTGTTAGCTGCAACAGCTGCAACGACAGCTCTCCTCCAAACCTGTGCAGAAACTGGGCAACTGCAGTGCGCACAAGTGCTGCTCTGCAATTCTGAGACTGCCTGCCAGAATGAGAACTGGCCTCCTGTATTTATAGTATATACTAATTCTGGCTAACTGCCTGGGTCGACTTCTCATTCTGGGTATCTATCTGTTCAGTATATATTATTATTTCTGGTCGACTTCTTCTCTTGGAGGCTAATAACCTAATATAAATTATCTTCTTGAGCCGACAAGTCTTCTAGGATGAAATTCAATCCCAGGTTCTCATGGCCCACCCTTAGACTTGGTTGGAAGCTAGTACACGTGCTAAAGAGTCCCAACAAGTTGTTTTCTCCTAGAACAAAAAACCCTCTCTTGTTCCTCGCCCTCGACCCACTAATCCTCATCCCCCTGCCACTCCCCTCAAGGTCCAGAAACTAACTAGGGCTGAAATGGTCGAACACCAACCGAAGGGTCTTTGCTATAATTGTGATGAAAAATATTTTCCGGGGCACAAGTGTAAGGAACAAAAACTTTTTATGGCCATTTTCGAAGATCGAAGATGTTCTTGAAGATGATGTGACAGTTCCCCTTGTTGATGAGCCCTCCCTTCCCGATGCTACCTAGGAACCTGCTGACCCACCTGATGTTGACCCACTTATTTCCTTGCATGCCCTCACTGGCTTCTCTGCCCCACAAACTCTCAAGCTCATTGGCTATATTAAGCACAAGAAGGTCATCATCCTTGTTGATAGTGGTAGCACCCACAATTTCATTCTTCGTCGCATTGCCCAGGAAACCAATTGCTCTATTCGTGCTGTCAATAATTTTCAAATTATGATAGCCAATGGTGGGTCCATGAAATGTGGTGGGCATTGTGAAAATGTTCGTCTTCAAATTGGACATTACCACCTGAAATCTCATATGTCTGCCATTGACATGGGCGGTTGTGACATTGTGCTAGGTGCTGAATGGTTACGCACTTTGGGTCCCATTCTTATGGATTTTAAGGAATTAACCATGCAATTCCAACATGAGGGACAAATGTATCAATTTCAAGGTCTCACATTTGGTTCTCCTGAGATCATTAGTTCCCATCGCATGGAAAAGCTTCTCATGAAAGGCCACTCCGGTATTATTGCTCAACTCCATTCTATTAAAGTCGTTGAGACACCCTCTATGCACCCTGACCTCCAAGCTATCCTTTCCACACATCAAGCTTTTTTTTCCACCCCTCAGGGACTTCCTCCTTCTCGTGGTGTTAATGATCATTCCATTCCCCTTGTTCCTGGAAGTCTTCCTCCCAATGTTCGCCCTCATCGTCATCCCTTTGCCCACAAGAATGAAATTGAGAAAATAGTGCAGGAATTGTTCCAAGCAGGTGTTATCCGCCCTAGTACCAGCCCTTATTCTTCCCCTGTGGTCATGGTACTTAAGAAAGAAGGTACTTGGCGCATGTGTCCTGACTTTCGTGCCCTCAATAAACTCACCATCAAGGACAAGTTTCCCATTCCTGTCATTGATGATCTCTTGGATGAGTTGAGTGGTGCTCAGTACTTCAGTAAACTTGATTTGCGTTCTAGCTACCACTAGATACGTATGCAAGAAGATGACATACCCAAGACTGCCTTTTGCACTCATGAGGGTCACTATGAGTTTTTGCTCATGACCTTTGGCCTGTGTAATGCCCCCTCTACCTTCCAAAGCCTCATGAATCATGTCTTCCGTCCTTTTCTTTGTCATTTTGTCTTAGTTTTCTTTGATGATATTCTCATATATAGCAAAACTTGGCAATCCCATCTTTCCCATGTGGATCAAATTCTCCTTCTACTCTCTTAGCACTAACTTTTCCTCAAACGCTCTAAATGTGCCTTTGGCGCCTTGGAAGTAGGGTACTTGGGTCATATTGTTGGCAAGGATGGTGTCCGGGTGGATCCTAAAAAGATTGAAGCAATGCAGGATTGGCCTCGCCCCAAGACTATCAAAGGCTTGCGTGGTTTTTTGGGTTTAACAGGTTATTATCGCAAGTTTGTTCGGAATTATGGGAAGATTGCGGCCCCTCTCACTGCTCTCCTTAAAAATAATTCTTTCACTTGGACTTTAACAGTGGATCAGGCTTTTCAAGCTTTGAAGTCGGCATGTGTACTACTCCGATCTTGGCCCTTCTTGATTTCAGAAAGACCTTTGTCCTGGAATGTGATGCCTCAGGCAGAGGAATTGGAGTAGTCCTTATGCAAGAAGGCAGACCTTGGCCTTTACCAACAAACAATTGTCAGAACGCCATTTGGGCCAATCAATCTATGAAAAGGAAATGTTGGCTATTCTGCATGCAATAGATCTTTGGCGCCCTTATCTTCTGGGGCAATGCTTCCAAATTAAGATAGATCATCAAAGCCTCAAGTATTTTCTGGAGCAACGACCTACCTCCCCAAAGCAACAAAAATCGGTAACTAAGCTCTTTGGTTATGATCATGAGATCATTTACAAGAAAGGCAAAGAAAATGTGGTTGCTGATGCTCTTTCTCGGAAATATGAAGATGAAGGGTCCCTTTTTTCCCTCTCCTTCATTGTACCAGATTGGCTCCAAGCTGTGCGCTAAGAATGGCTACATGATCCTAACAATTGCAAGCCAACTCTCAAGTTTCCCGAGGGTACTCTTGGCACAATGATGAGCTTCGCTACAAAGGCCGTTTGTATTTAAGTAAACAGTCACAACTTAAATCCACGGTGCTTTATGAGCTTCATGCTACTTCCACAACTGGGCATTCAGGGTTTACCAAAACCTATGACCGGGTCAAACGTTCTTTTTTTTGCGATGGTATGAAAAAGGACGTTCGCACTTTTGTAGTAGAATGTGATGTTTGTCCAACAAAGGCAAAACCATCAAACCTCCTGGCACACTCCAACCACTTCTGATTCAACTCGCTATTTGGAGGGACATCTCTATGGATTTTATTGTGCGATTACCTAAATCAGGAAATAAGTCAGTCATCATGGTGGTTGTGGATCATCTTTCCAGGTATGCTCATTTCTGTGCTCTTCAACACCTATTTACCGCATCCACTATGGCTCAACTTTTCATGGATCATATCTTCAAGCTTCATGGCATGCCTCATTCTATTGTTTCTGATCAAGATCCCCCTTTCACCAATAATTTTTGGCAAGAATTGTTCAGACTACAGGGCACCCAGTTGCATCTCAGCATCGCCTATCATCCCTAGACTGATGGTCAAACTGAAGTCGTCAACAAGTGTTTGGAGACTTATTTGAGGTGTTTTGCCTCTGAAAGACAATATCAATGGGCTCAATGGTTACCATTAGTTGAATGGTGGTACAACACTTCTTACCATACAACTACTCGAATGACTCCTTTTGAAGCAGTCTATGGCCAAAAGCCACATTTTGTTCTCTCCTACATGCCAGGTGTATCGAAGGTTCAGGCAGTTGACCAAACACTTATAGTTCGCGAGGCTAATCTCCATACCCTCAAAGAGAATTTGGTCATGGCTCAGAATCGCATGAAGCAACACGTCGATCAAGGTCGCCCAGAACGTCAATTTGTTGAAGGAGACCGAGTATTTCTTCAACTGCAACCTTATAAGCAAACTTCACTCAAGGCCGAACATTGTTAGAAACTGGCGCCCAAATTTTATGGTCCTTATACAGTTCTCAAGCGCGTTGGACAGGTGGCCTATCCATTATCTTTGCCCAATCATTCTAAGCTCCATCCTGTTTTTCATGTCTCCTGCTTAAAAAAGGTGATTGGAACTAAGTGCCAAACTCAAACCAACCTTCTCGAGTTGGATGAAGAAGGATCCATCTGGTTGCAGCCACAAGCAGTTTTGGACCAACGAGAGCATCGTTTTCGTCAGCGTACCATCAAGGAAGTGTTACTCCAGTGGAAACATACAACCCCAACAGATGCCACTTGGGAGCCCGCTGACATTTTGCAGCAATTTCCTCATCTCAAGCTTTGAGGACACGACTGATTTTAAGGGGGAGGGCATGTTAGGTGTTAGCACCAGAAGTCACCCCTGGATTGTGGCAGAGGTAAGCTTGATACCCATCAGTTTGTATGTCATAGGTTGGTTATAAAAAGGTCAAATGGGCGCAGTCTCAAGAGCCCGCTGACATTTTGCAGCAATTTCCTCATCTCAAGCTTTGAGGACACGACTGATTTTAAGGGGGAGGGCATGTTAGGTGTTAGCATGAGAAGTCACCCCTGGATTGCGGCAGAGGTAAGCCTGATACCCATCAGTTTGTATGTCATAGGTTGGTTATAAAAAGGTCAAATGGGCGCAGTCTCAAGAAAACATCGTCTTAACTCAGAAAACTGGATTGATATGCACGAGCAGGTGAGGTCTTAGTTTAACTTTAGTCAATAAGTTGTAGTAAGGGTGAGTAGAAGGAAGACTTTAGTGAGAAAATGTAAAGGTCTGCCAAGGACATCGGATCTTTCTGTAGCCCAAGGAAGAGCAATTTAAACACAAGAACTTCTCGAATTTAAATCTCAAAGAAACTGAAAGGAATTATAATAGCACTATAATCAAACTTTCATCATAATGCAGTCACAATAGTTCAAGTGAATCAGTCAATCATGAACTCTTTCAGCATTAGAGGGCAACAAGAGGGAGGAAGAAAGCTGACTGTCATTAAACAAAAAATCTCAGACTACAATACATAATCAGAGAACCAGAGGCTTTACTAAAACTTTACAATCAGGAGCTTTGCTCTACCATCGACACTAACAAAATATGAGAACGACTCCTAAATACTCAGAGCAAAACCACAACAGCAAGTTCGAGTCATCGCATTGAAGGCATTACGTCTGCATGCCTCCTAGCAGATTGTGCGTGCAGTCTCTGATCAGAGGTGAACTTCAGTCAGACGCAATCGTGGTTCAGAACGGGCTTGCAGATGAGTTGACTGGCTGACAGTCCTTTCCTGGGCTTTCCATTTATGATGGAAACGATGTTCAACCACCACCACCTGCTTCAATAACTGCTTCCTTGGGATCGAGGAGGCCTGAGTCAACTCTGCATCTGAAGGACGTGGCGGTTTTCCCTTGGCTGTCTACTGCTTCGTTGGACCATTACAAGGGGACAGAGTTGGCGGACGTGGATAAAGCTGATGGGTGGCAGAGGCGGTTGGCGCGATCGGCGTGGAGATGAGACAAGGTAGCCATGTGGGCAAACGTGGCAGGAGGATAGGTGATCGGAAAAGCTCGAGCGACAGGAAAAACGTGGGCGCTGAGGTGTAAAGACATAGTGGCAGAATGGCCCGAGAAGGTGACGCAGAAGCAGAGGAGGGACTGTGGTGATAGGCACAGTGGGGAAAATCTGCCTAGGTGGAGGTGAGAGGGAGTACACACGGCGGGAGATGATAGGCGGAAGTGAAAAGGGATATGACGTGGAGGTAAGTGGAGGACAGGAGTGCGGTAGTGGAAGGTGGAAGGGGAGTGGGAGATGTGACAAGCAGAGGAGAGAGAGGGAGTGGGGGACAGATGGTGAAAGGAGCGATGACGGTAAGCGGGAGTGGTAAGTGGTTTACTCGGAGGGGGGGGAGAGTGGTAAGCGGTAAAGGTCGGGGTGGGTCTGAGTTCACAAGGAGGTGCCACGACAGAGGGGGGCCTGCATTCGGAAACCACCATATCGGATGCCCCCCCTCCCCCACCCGCTAAAGGTAGAAAGACGAGGGGGGTCCGATATGGGTTGCGCCGTAGATCTGAGCATGCAGATCTCGGCCGCCTAGATCCATGCGCTGCTTAGGGTGATGCGCCTGGGCACACAAAACTTAGGATAAGTGGGTTTTTAGCCCATTTCTTGCCTCTTTTTACCAAAATGCCAACTTCTTAGGGAAACACCTCCCTTTACAAATAAATGTGATAACCTTAGGGACCTAACCTAGCTAATGTTGAAATAATGTAACTGCAAAGAGTATTCTTATTATTATTGATATATTATTCATAGGATCAATCCCCATTGTGGATTGATCATGTCGGTTATTGTAATAGGACCAAATCCCCTTTTGCGGATTAGTCAAAAGACAATTGTAATAGGCAGAATAAGAAGTCGGCCCTGCCAGTGAAGAGACACTTCACACGTGCCAGACTTGTATAAATAAAGGAGGCTAGCGCCTCACTTAGACACAACTCACTTGCTTAGTTTGATAGACAAGTTCTGATCTATTATCGGAGAAGAAGGAGAGAGAGAGTGGCGCTAGGAGAGGACTTTCTATATTAGCATAAGAGATCTCTTGGCATTGTATTGGCTATCTATATTAAGGAAGTTTTGTTGGGTTTTCTTCCCCTAGAGGGTTTCCCAGGATAAATGCTGTGTCTCTTGTGATTGTGTATTTCTCAGTGATTTGGATTATGCTATTGTTATCTAATGAAATGCAAACATCTATAATAATGGCTTAAACATTAACATGGTATCAGAGCCAAGCTGAAGGAAGCATCTTTCATAAGTGAAAAACGTCACTGTTACCGTACATGAAAATTAGGGCTTTTTGGTGGTGAAACTTTTCAGCCCCAAAACCATCTAGAAAAGTGCGCCCTCCCCTAAGGATCAGTTTGGCACTCTCAGCGCACCTTTTCAGTGGCTGGATCTCTCGGAAAGTGAAACCCTAGTTTCACAAAGTACCAGAAGTACTAGAAAACCAGTGTACCAGAAGTACCAGAGGTACCGGAAAACCAGAAGCACCAGTCCAGAAATCCGCAGATCAGATTTGGAGGAGCAAAAGTTGGATTTTCTCAGATCCAAGCACACCAGGCTACTCGCCTTAGCCAAGCGCACCTCTTGGTAAGTTCAGTTTTTGATTTTGAGCACTTTCATTTTTCGGTCATTTTCCTAGCTCCAGGTAAAGATGTTTGCAAGCATTAAGCTTGTTGACAAGTTAGAAGGAGTGGAAAACTTCCGTGCCTGGAAGTATAGGATTGGTCTCATTCTTGAAGAGAATAGAGAATGACCTAGCAAGATTCGTCAAAGAAGAAGTACCGGAACTCGACGATGCTGCAGAAAAGGCAAAGCATCAAAAGGACACAATAATGGCCAAAAGAATCATTGCAGATTCAATCAAAGGCCACCTGATTCCCTATGTGTCATCCAAGAAGACTCCGAAAGAAATGTTTGATGCCTTGACCAGACTATATGAAGGAAAGAACATAAATCGGAAGATGAATCTTAGAACTCAACTGAAGAATACAAGGATGCAAAAAGGAGAAATGATTTAGGAATACTTCTCTAGAATCCTAGAATTCAAAGAACAACTAGAAGCTATTGGAGATACCATAGACGAAGGCGAACTCATAATGACGGCCCTAAATGGTCTCACAAGACCTTGGGATGCTTTCATCCAAACGATATGTGCCAGAAAGGAGAAACTGAAGTTTGACAGTCTATGGGAAGAATGCATTCAAGAAGAAACAAGAGTAGCGAATCGGGAAGCGTTACTAGCTAAGGATGGTGATCAAGCCCTAGCTACTCACACCAAAGGAGGAAGGAAGAAACCCTACTTCCAAAAGGAGACTCATAAAGAGCCTCAACAATCAAATAAATTCAATCATAAAGAATCTCATCCAAGGAGATTTCAGAAGAGAGGACAACGAAAGGAAAGAGGCTACTCATTTGTACAATGCTATCATTGTGACAAGATGGGACACATTGCGAAGTTTTGTCCAGCTAGATGAGAATAATACAAGAGAAAACAAAAGAGGCTCCATGCCCATGTAGTCGAAGATGAAGAGCCACCCGCAAAGATGATAAGAGAGGAGATCCAAGACCATGTGTTGATCTTGGCCCTCTCAGGATCTCTAACACCTAGAGAGGACACTTGGCTCATTGATAGTGGTGCATCCAAGCACATGACGAGACAAAGAAACATTCTCTCTTGTATCTCAGAAAATAAGTTTTCTCAGAAAGTGACACGTGGTGATGATTACCAATATCCCATTAAGGGAGTGGGAGAATCAAACCATAAACTGAATTCAAGGAATTCACTAAAAATGAAGGACGTACTATATGTACGAGGCTTGAAGAAGAACATACTCTCCATTTCAGCTTTAGAGAAGAAAGGCTTCAGAGTTGCCTTTATAGATGGAGAAGTTCTTATGTGGGCTAAAGGAGAAACCTTAAATGAAGCAATCATCATTGGAAATGAAGAAAATGGCTTATATAAACTAAAGGATCACTCAGAGGCTGCCATGACCCACGCCATTGAAGACTCATGTGAGCTTTGGCATAGAACGTTAGCCCACATCAACTACAAGGCACTACCATACATATGCAAAGCAGTCACAGGTTTACCAGAACTCAAAGGTGACCATAAAGGCGTATGTAATGGATGTGCACAAGGGAAGAATATCAAGAACTCGTTTCCGAAGAGGGACAACAAGACAGAAGGAGTCCTAGAACTCATCCATTCAGATGTGTGTGGCCCAATGCCATCATCCTCCATTAGCGGGTATGTATATTATGTATCATTCATTGATGATTACTCTCATAAAACCTGGATATATTTCTTAAAGACTAAAGATGAAGTGTTTAGTAAGTTCAAGGAATTCAAAGCCTTGATAGAGAACCTTTCTGAAAAGAAGATTAGGATACTCAGGTCAGATAATGGAGGAGAATATACCTCAAAAGAGTTTGTGAACTTCTGCAAAGATGTTGGGATCAAGAGGGAACTCATGAATCCCCAACAAAACGGTGTAGCTGAACGGAAGAATAGAACCATACTGGAAGCTGTGAAGACTATGATCCATGATCAAGATCTTCCTATGTGCTTATGGGTAGAAGCAACAATGGCAGCTGTTTATGTGTAGAACTGATTGTCCCATAGTGCACTTGGGCACAAGACACCGGAAGAGATGTTCACCGGAAAGAAGCCAAAGGTAAGCCATCTAAAAATATTTGGCTGTCCAGTGTTTATTCATATACCTAAAGAAAAGAGAAACAAGCTGGACCCTTTAGGAAAGAAGGGAATATTTGTGGGATACTGTGAGGTCTCCAAGGCCTTCAAAATCTATATACTAGGTCAACATCACAT
>ML776895.1:292709-310277 GCA_009831015.1 Picea engelmannii | reverse complement strand
GAAAATAACAAACAAGACCTAGTCAAGAGGATAGGGGGTCTCATCACGAGCCAACCTATTAGGTTCATGGGTACCTAACAGTATGACATTGCCACCATCTGGTTACCATGCCAGGGTAGTGACCTTTGGTTGCATGGCCAAGGGAAAGGGGCTCTCATCACGAGCCGACCTTCTCATCTCTGTGAAAGTACTTGTGGGTAACACTGTTAGCTTTGGTCACCATGCCAAGGCAGTGTCCTCTGGTTGGCCCTTGAATAACAAGAAAAAGATGAAGAAAAAACAAATGAAAGAAAAGAATAAAGGCAAGAACAGGCTTGGAAAAATTGCATCCATGACAGGTGCAACTCGCCTTCTACAAAGGCACCCACAGACAACATTATGCATCCCTAGCTCTGACTCCACCCACATGTCTGGACATCCCCTAGCCACATCACCTCACTTACATGGCTTGGATGAAACCTTCCTGGAGACTTCCCTTTTCTTGTGGATACTAGCCCAATAGGACGTCTTGTCTTCTTCTTCAATCTTGTATTGTAGGTTTTTATAATGTCTTTGAGCTATTGACCGATGTATCAGGGTTTTTATGCATATGTTTAATAATATTAATGATGAGATGTGATTGACATTGCTATGATCCCTGTGACTAATGAACCCATGGAGGGCGTAGCTTTTGATGTGCAAGACCATGCCCGACGGACAGGTACCATTTGGACCGGTACACATGGGGAGATGATCAGTTCGGACCTCCACGGGGCTGAAGAGCCCACCAGATGGATGCTGAGACCCCATCAGGGGGCAGAGACAGGACGGTGGTTGATCAGAGTTTTGCACCGGATAATAAGAGGACGTTTCATCAGAGGCACTTTGGCAGAGCTCGGCCTAGGGGGATTAACCCACTTCTAGTGAAACATTTGCCCTGGATGGCCCAGGACGTCACCTAGGAGCTCATGACGTCACCTTGAGCATGTGACAGTTTGATAGGGCAGTTGGCACGTGTGGCATGATTGGGAGGCCCGAAGAGGGCCAACGTTTTGCCCTTTGGTGCTGCATTTGCCCTAAAAAGGGCTAACGTCTCCCTCAGTGGGGCTTGACGTCTTACTTTTGCTCAGTTAGGGTTTTAAAATGAACATTTAATGTAAAAACAATATTACTTTGATATTCTGGCCTTGTCGACCATTTTATGACCTAAAAAGTAAATTAGGTCATTGATATTTTGAGGAGTTTTAGCCTCATTTTATCAGGATTTATCACTCACTCATTAGTGAGGTCTGATTTTAGCACCCTACTTGGTTATTTTTGCTAGTTTAGTGAGGCGCACTTGTTGAAGGAAGGCATTTCTTGGCATTTTATGGTGTTCTCTTGAAGGAAGGTGTTACAACTAGGGTTTGCATGGTTATTTCTTGATGAATTGTAAGTATTTTTCTGCAAAACTTCTTGATTGAATGGTTGTAGTCTTATTTTCTTACATGTATTTATAATTTGCTGAATCAAAACCCTAGGTGACAAGCACACAAGTAGGTCCTTGTCTCATGTCCCCTAATAGAGAAATTTTCAGCCATTGAAGAAGGAAGAAAGAGCCTAGCCATAGCTACACTCTCATTTCTTTTTCTGCCTGAGCTAGCCGTACTTTCCAGAGGTCAAGAAGGAGGAGACGTCCCAGGCCTAGGTTATCTACACCTAGGGCTGTTTTTCTTCTAGGGTTCGATGATAGAGCCTTGCTGTAGCAACACTTTCCCTCATTGCACTCTCTTGTCTTGATTTATCTTTCATGCTAGCCGTTTTTGCCAAGTTAACCTAAGGAAGGAGGAGAGAGCACGAGGCCTTGCTTTAGCAACACTGTAGTGAGCCTCTCTCCCCTAGGGTTTTGATTCTGAGGCCCTGCCATAGCAGTACTCCAGAACTCTTCCCTCTAGTCCTTAGTCATCCTCCTTCAACCCTTGCGTCCTCCATTAAATTGACTCCATTAACCCCAAGGCACTAATCTTGGACCTCCAGCATTGAAGTAGAATTGAATCTAAAACACTCTCAAACCTTTTTTGAATTGAAATCCTAACTACACTAACCCTAAGTTGCTGACGTCACACTTGAATATTTCATCTTTACTGCAACAACGCCTTGTTTTAAGAGCAATTGAATGGTGGTTTACGCATTAATTGAACAAAGTGTTGATTGGTTACCTTGAATGCCACACTGTCCCAATATTTATTGGTGAAGTGTTATATCTTTTATTGCTATTGATAAACATTGACTTTGTCAACATTTATTGCCATATTGCTCATATATATTTACCAGATAGTCTTATGAAGTACTAACCCATTGAAATATAGTTTGCATATGTGAGTTTGCTGTTGCTTTGTTCCTGGTAGGTGTTCTTTATTGGGGATTCACTTTATTATTGGTTGTTTAGCGGGGACTATCTGTTTTGGTGGTGACCTGTGAAGGGGGGAACTTTACCTTTGTCCTTTCAACCTTTGCCTCTTCAAAACCCCAGGTCACCGGGGACGTCTCCCCTGGGTCTCACCTCCCTAAAGAGAAAGTACCTTCCCATCGAGGTGACATTGGGTGGGATAGGTTCCTGTTACGCCAGTTTGGACCTCTTTCTTATAGCCTTCTCTCCCATCTACAAACTGTGCGATAACATTTTGGCGCCGCTGTCGGGGAACACTGAGTCAATTCTCCTGAAACGACAAATCTTTTCGGTAAGCCTTGCCTCAGAGACCTTATCTTACAAGCTTACCTTGCGACTCCACTAGGGTGTTTTCCCTTTTCTTTGATAGTTTCAAGTAAACTATCTGGCGACTCCACAAACTAAAAAGAGGTTCAATAATCCTCCTTTGTCTTTCAGAAGGAAGCCTCCCAAGAACTCTCCTGTTGTCAAATCACTTTTCGGGAAGAGCCTTCCTTTAGGAATCATGTCTAGCTCTTAGACTGCTACAACGAACCCAACCAATAATCAAAGACAATGGTCATCTACTCTTTTCAAGTCGTTAGACATGTCAGCCATACTAGGCTACCCTAGGCAAATGCCACCCAAGTATGAGAAATGGTTGCCTAAATTTACCGGTACTGATGCAATTAGTGCCGAAGAGCATATGAGCAACTTTTGGGCATTCTTTCAGCTTCACCCCATTAGTGATGACGCTGAAGATCTAGTCATGAAGTTGTTCTCCGCTACTCTTTATGATGCCTCAAGGCGTTGGTACCTAAGCCTTCCCGATGGAAGCATCAAAACCATGGATAGACTTGAAGAGGCCTTTCTCAAAAGATGGAGTGTCAAAGAAGACCCTAATATGCTTCTCACGCGACTGAATAACCTTGCCAAATATGAAAATGAGTCCATTCGGGAGTTCCACACTAGATTCGAGACTTTACTACAAAGAATTCCTGCAAGCCATCATCCGAAAGATGACTACCTCGTCCATGTTTACACGAGATCTTTCAATGGCCAACTAGGGTATCTTCTTAGAGACAAAAACCCCCAGTCCATTCAAGAAGCCCAAGAGCTCGCTCCCAAAATAGAAGGGAACCTCCTTTCATCCAAGATTGAGCCTTTTGCTAACCCAAGGGGGAGAATAGACACTAAACCAAAGATAGCTCACAATGCTGAGCCTACTTTAGATCTATGTACCAGTATCACCAAGCTACAAGCCTCTATGGATGGTATCATAAAAAATCAAGAGGAAATGATGAACAAGATCGTCAAATTGGAAAGATCTCAGACCCAGGCACCCAGGGTCCCGTACAAAGGACAATTCCAGAAAGGGGGCCAATTTTATAAACCAAAGAATGAGCATGATGTTTCGAACACTTTGGCCCCTGCAAACGTTGCTGATGAAAATCCTTGGTGCCTGGAATGCAGCGAAGCACATTGGGAACATGAGTGCCCTTACAATAGTGGCCATCAACAAGTCAACAACATGGATCGTTTCATGGAGTTTCCTCAGATAAATATCACAGATGCAGAGCATCGAGAAGCCGTGAAAGAAGCAGCCAGATCAACAAGGATGGCGGTGATAAACAACTTGGATCAAGAATCACGAGAAAAGCTAAAGAAACAGGAATTTCAGGTGTACAAAAGAAAGAATTTGAAACAACCCGCTGCTGATCAGGCAAAGCCCCCACCCTTGGAAATGCTTCTTCCCAAGACATCCAGGGCTGGCAAGGTTGACCTGAACTTTGACTTCGAAGGGGCATTATCAAAAATGCATGTAAACATCCCCCTAAGAGAAGCAATCAAGATCCCATCCATCAAGGAACGATTTGACACTTTCTTTTCGGGATCAAATGAGCCTATGGATCCTCCTATTATGTTGGAAGCTGATCACTTCAGGGTCCAATATGGTGAAAACCCTCCTTTCTTCATGACGTTGACAATGAACGGCAAGAACCTCAACAATTACATGTTAGATACAGGTGCTGGTGCCAACATGATGTCACTCAAAGTCATGCGACAAGTGGGTTTGAAGGTCACACGACATTATAGAAACGTATATGGTTTCGAATCTAAAGCCATATCCACACATGGGGTGGTTGAGAATGTTGAAGTTCGCCTAAAGGAGTACCCAGAGAAGATGGTCCACGTTGACATTGTGGTAGTTGATGTCCCAGATGTGTGGGGAATGTTGTTGTCTAGGAAGTTTGGTGCAATGTTAGGTGGCACCCTTGAGATGGACCTCACATTCTTGCAATTGCCTTTGAAAAATGGAACGATAGGCTGTCTCCTCAATGTGCCAATAACTGGGGACCACGTGCAGGATATTACTCACCCCGTCAATAATGACAAAGCACAAAACGAGATGATACAAACTCTTCAAAAGTATTCTCCAAAAGATATGCCCTTTGCAACAGAGGACGACTTTGATAAGATCGAATGGCCCAAGAAAGAAGAATACCAACAACTCCTGGATGAATTCAAAAACAAAGAGATTGGGACAGTGAAGATATTAAAGAAACATGAAGATGACATACAAATCCACTTGTCTCAATAGGAAGTTTTTACAGCGGAAGCCCACCCCCCTCCCTCAGTACAATACACCAAGGTTGTTCAAGGAACGACCAAATACAAAATCAGAAAGTACAAGGAGGGAGACATGGTATGGATGTGGGATACCTAGAAAGGAGAGCCAACTAATGTAAAAGGAAGCACTTAGTCATGGCTCGGACCCTTCAAAGTTGGAATGGAATCAGTTTACGACTCGTATTATCTATACACTTTAGAGGGAAGAAGGCGCCCATTACCTATCAGCGGGCACCTCCTCAAACCCCGCCAAGGTGGGGGGACTTGATTTCACAGGTAAGTGCAGGTACGTAGGCATTCTTCGTGTATTATACCATTTGCATTTCATGTTAGTTGCTTTTACATTTGCATTTGTTTTCTTTCAGTTTTTATATATATCTATGTATGCTGGGGTGGCATTACTGCCCCATTTTTGGTACTGATGCCCCTATCGAGATTGAGCAGGTCTGTAGGTTATGCCAGAGATGCTGAGGTTCTCATGCACTCTACGGTGAGCACATGTCCCCGAGTTGGAGCCAGATGTTATCCCCGATTTTTAGGGATAACTAGGAGATCATGTCTCGAGGCCCACAGGTCCTAGACATGGAGTACCGAGAGCAGGATTGACCTGAGCATGGCCTTGGAGGGCCCATCCTTTTCTTCTTCCATCAGCTTTATCTTGTCAGCAACAACAACATCCATCCAAATTGGCTTGGTCCTGTATCAGAAGGGGTTCTTGCTCCATGAGGTAATTGGTCCAGGTATCATGGTATGTGTCATTTTTTATCATTAAAACCTTTAAATATATGCATCTGATTCTTTTTACCTCTAACAACTGCTTGGATCTTACATTAGCCCACTTGACCATGCTTGGGGAGATTGACAGGGTGCCCTAGCAAGCCTGTGCCCATAGGTTTTGGTTTGCCACTAGGGGGATTTTTGAAAAGCCATCGTCCTCTCCCATCATAGCACCACTGTTTCATCTTATCTCCCACTCATTTATCCCATTCCCCTTGTCTGGGCATTGGGTTGACCTGTTTGTAGGATTGCACCTTATCTCGTGGGAAGAAGGGGCTAAAGGTCCAGAAGGTAAAAGCAGCTGGTAAAAGATAAAAGCCTAGAAATAAAACCTCGAGATGCTTCGCCCAGGGATCCCCGAGAAGGCAATGAAAAACCTCTCAGCAAGAAACAGGAGGGACCCGAAAAATAACAAACAAGACCTAGTCAAGATGATAGGGGGTCTCATCACGAGCCAACCTATTAGGTTCATGGGTACCTAACAGTATGACATTGCCACCATCTGCTTACCACGCCAAGGCAGTGACCTTTGGTGTCATGGCCAAGGGAAAGGGGGTCTCATCACGAGCTAGCCTTCTCATCTCTGTGAAAGTACTTGTGGGTAACACTGTCAGCTCTGGTCACCATGCCAAGGCAATGTCCTCTGGTTAGCCCTTGAATAACAAGGAAAAGAAGAAGAAAAAGCAAATGAAAGAAAAGAATAAAGGCAAGAACGGGCTTGGAAAAATTGCATCCATGACAAGTGCAGCTCGCCTTCTACAAAGGCACCCACAGATAACATTATGCATCCCTGGCTCTGACTCCACCCACATGTCTGGACATCCCCTAGCTACATCACCTCACTTACATTGCTTGGATGAAACCTTCCTGGAGACTTCCCTTTTCTTGTGGATACTAGCCCAATAAGACGTCTTGTCTTCTTCAATCTTGTATTGTAGGTTTTTGTAATGTCTTTGAGCCATTGACCGATGTATCAGGGTTTTTATGCATATGTTTAATAATATTAATGATGAGATGTGATTGACATTGCTATGATCCCTGTGACTAATGAGCCCATGGAGGGTGTAGCTTTTGATGTGTAGGACCATGCCCGATGGACATGTACCATTTGGATCGGTACACATGGGGAGATGATCAGTTCGGACCTTCACGGGGATGAAGAGCCCACCAGATGGATGCTGAGACCCCATCAGGGGGCAGAGATAGGACGGTGGTTGATCAGAGTTTTGCACCAAAGAAGAAGAGGACGTTTCATTAGAGGCACTTTGGCAGAGCCCGGCCTAGGGGGATTGACCCACTTCTAGTGAAACGTTTGCCTTGGATGGCCTAGGACGTCACCTAGGAGCTCATGACGTCACCTTGAGCGTGTGATAGTTTGACAGGGTACTTGGCACGTGTGGCATGATTGGGAGGCCAAAGAGGGCCAACGTTTTGCCCTTTGGTGCTGCATTTGCCCTAAAAAGGGCTAACGTCTCCCTTAAGAGGGCCAACGTTTTGCCCTTTGGTGCTGCATTTGCCCTAAAAATGGCTAACGTCTCCCTTAGTGGGGCTTGACGTCTTACTTTTGCTCAGTTAGGGTTTTAAAATGGACATTTAATGTAAAAACAATATTACTTTGATATTCTGGCCTTGTCGGCCATTTTATGACCTAAAAAGTAAATTAGGTCATTGATACACTATATATTGAGGAGTTTTAGCCTCATTTTATCAGGATTTATCACTCACTCATTAGTGAGGTCTGATTTTAGCACCCTACTTGGGTATTTTTGCTGGTTTAGTGAGGTGCACTTGTTGAAGGAAGGCATTTCTTGGCATTTTATGGTGTTTCTCTTGAAGGAAGGTGTTACAACTAGGGTTTGCATGGTTATTTCTTGATGAATTGTAAGTATTTTTCTGCAAAACTTCTTGATTGAATGGTTGTAGTCTTATTTTCTTACAAGTATTTATAATTTCTTGAATCAAAACCCTAGGTGACAAGTACACAAGTAGGTCCTTGTCTCATGTCCCCTAATAGAGAAATTTTCAGCCATTGAAGAAGGAAGAAAAAACAGTTTTTACTGGTTTAGTGAGGCGCACTTGTTGAAGGAAGGCATTTCTTGGCATTTTATGGTGTTTCTCTTGAAGGAAGGTGTTACAACTAGGGTTTGCATGGTTATTTCTTGATGAATTGTAAGTATTTTTCTGCAAAACTTCTTGATTGAATGGTTGTAGTCTTATTTTCTTACATGTATTTATAATTTGCTGAATCAAAACCCTAGGTGACAAGCACACAAGTAGGTCCTTGTCTCATGTCCCCTAATAGAGAAATTTTCAGCCATTGAAGAAGGAAGAAAGAGCCGAGCCATAGCTACACTCTCATTTCTTCTTTTGCCTGAGCTAGCCGTACTTTCCAGAGGTCAAGAAGGAGGAGACGTCCTAGGCCTAGGTTATCTACACCTAGGGCCGTTTTTCTTCTAGGGTTTGATGATAGAGCCTTGCTGTAGCAACACTCTCCCTCATTGCACTCTCTTGTCTTGATTTATCCTTCATGCTAGTCGTTTTTGCCAAGTTAACCTAAGGAAGGAGGAGAGAGCACGAGGCCTTGCTTTAGCAACACCGGAGTGAGCCTCTCTCCCCTAGGGTTTTGATTCTGAGGCCCTGCCATAGCAGTACTTCAGAACTCTTCCCTCTAGTCCTTAGTCATCCTCCTTCGACCCTTGCGTCCTCCACTAAATTGACTCCATTAACCCCAAGGCATTGATCTTGGACCTCCAGCGTTGAAGTAGAATTGAATCTAAAACACTCTCAAACCTTTTTTGAATTGAAATCCTAACTACACTAACCCTAAGTTGCTGATGTCACTCTTGAATATTTCATCTGTACTGCAACAACGCCTTGTTTTAAGAGCAATTGAATGGTGGTTTAGGCATTAATTGAACAAAGTGTTGATTGGTTACCTTGAATGCCAAGTTGTCCCAATATTTATTGGTGAAGTGTTATATCTTTTATTGCTATTGATAAACATTGACTTCGTCAACATTTATTGCCATATTGCTCATATATAATTACCAGATAGTCTTATGAAGTACTAACCCATTGAAATATAACTTGCACATGTTAGTTTGCTGTTGCTCTATTCCTGACAGGTGTTCTTCATTGGGGATTCACTTTATTATTGGCTGTTTAGTCGGGACTATCTTTTTTGGTGGTGACCTGTGAAGGGGGGAACTTTACCTTTGTCTTTTCAACCTTTGCCTCTTCAAAACCCCAGGTCACCGGGGACGTCTCCCCTGGGCCTCACCTCCCTAAAGAGAAAGAACCTTCCCATCGAGGTGACATTGGGTGGGATAGGTTACTGTTACGCCAGTTTGGACCTCTTTCTTATAGCCTTCTCTCCCATCTTCAAACTGTGCGATAACATTTTGGCGCCGCTGTCGGGGAACACTGAGTCAATTCTCCTCAAACGACAAATCTTTTCGGTAAGCCTTGCCTCAGAGACCTTATCTTACAAGCTTACCTGGCGACTCCACTAGGGTGTTTTCCCTTTTCTTTGATAGTTTCAAGTAAACTATTTGGCGACTCCACAAACTAAAAAGAGGTTCAATAATCCTCCTTTGTCTTTCAGAAGGAAGTCTCCCAAGAACTTTTTTGTTGTCAAATCACTTTTTGGGAAGAGCCTTCCTTTAGTAATCATGTCTAGCTCTCACCCATTTATGTTGGCGCTTATTGAGATCCTTTTGCTCAAGGAAATACTTTAAGCTGTTATGATCTGTTTTGACTACGAAGTTGCTTCCAACCGAATATTGTCTGAATTTGGTCAAGGCATGCATCATCATCAACATTTCTTTGTCTGATTGAGCTTCTTTCTCTCGAACACGATGGGATGTCCTCCCTGCATCAAAACTGCCTCAATGCCCTCGCTGGATGCATCACACTCTAATACAAACGACAAAGTGAAGTCTGGTAATGCTAACACTGGGCATGTGCCCATGACTTCCTTCATGTGATCAAAGGATTTCTGCGACTCATCGGTTCGGATAAAAGCCCCCTCTCTAGTGAGATTTGTAAATGGTGCTTCCAGCTGAGAAAAACCCCTGACAAACCGCCTGTAATAGCTGTATAGCCCAAAGAAGCTCCTTAACTCTGTCACATTCTTGGGCGTTGGCCAATCCAGAATGGCCCTGATCTTCTCCTGGTGCTCTTGCACCCCCTGCACACTGATAATGTGGCCCAAGTAAAGTAGTTTTGTCATACCGAATTCACACTTGGACTCTTTGGCGTATAGTGACTGTGCATCCATGATGCTGAGTACCTCATCCAAGTGCCACAGTTGTTCTTGCCATGTCTTACTGTAAACCAAGATGTCGTCGAAGAATACCAAGACTGATTTCCTCAATTGATCCCTGAATATGTGGTTCATGCAAGACTGAAATGTAGCCAGTGCATTGGTTAGCCCAAATGGCATAACCGGGAACTCAAAATGACCGAAGTGGTATCGAAATGCGTTCTTCTTTATGTCCTGCTCTCGGAGGTTGATATGATGATATTCAGAGCATAGATCAATCTTCGAGAAGAAAACTACTCCATGCAGTTCATCCATCAACTCATCGATGCGAGGGATAGGATACCGGTTCTTGATGGTTTTCTTGTTCAAGGCCCAGTAGTCGATGCACATCCTCATGGTACCATCCTTATTCAGAACTAAGACAACTGAAGAAGCGAATGGGCTGTTGCTAGGTCTGATGTGTCCCATCGCTAACAATTCCTTAATTGCTTTCTCTATCTCATTGTTTAACGTTCGAGGATGACGATAGGCTGCTGTGATCACGGGTTTAGCCCCCTCCTCCAACTCAATGGTGTGCTCAAACCCCCTGTTAGGTGGTCTCCCTGGTGGAATCAACCTGAAATTGTCCTGGGTGCCCCTGTCGACATAGGTGAACCCCTCACAATCTTTGAACCCCATCTTCAGGGTTTGGTAGTTGGTGGTGATCTTTCTCAATGTGATCAACCACTGGACTCCCAACACCACATCTCTGTGTCGGATAGGTGAACTACATAAAATTTGTCTCTCACGGTGTAGTTACCTAGCTTTATCTCCAAGTTTGGAACTCTGTCTAGACACTCCACTGTGTGGCCATCTACTACTGCGACATCAAACCCCTCTTTCTGAAGTGCCCGCCTCTAAACCAATGAAGCGTCAATGAAGTTGTGGGTGGCCCCATCATCTATCAGGGTGATTGCCCGTTGTCCCTGAATAGTCCCTCTGATCCGGAGGGTGTCATACAGGGGAACACCAGAAAGGTTCACTATGATTCCTCCCTTTGCCTGTTTTTCGTTAGCCTTCATAAGAGGTTGTGGCACTACCAGTGGGTGGGTCCCTGCCGATCTCGGTGGTCTCTGGGGAGGCTGCTCCTCCGCCTGTGATGGCTCCTCCTCTGAGCTAGTGGATCCACTCTCCTGCTCCTCTTGCTCACTATCTACACTGTTTGCTGCCACCTCAATATAATGGATCTCTCCCTTGTCCACGCACCTGTTGCCTGGGACCCTGTTTCTTCCTCATAAGCTCTCACCTCGTCTCGTCATCCAACTTCTCCTTGCCCCTTCCACTCTCTCTGGAATGGCTTCTTGTCTCGATCCCTCTATGATACGAAGGGTTTGGAAAAGGGTTTAGTCTTCGGTGTCGAGTCTGCCAAATATCGAGTGCGTAAGATGGCATCCTGCAAGGTGTAAGGCCTGTATGCCTTCACCCATCCTCTCAAGGGTTCTATGAGCCCCTCTGTGAACAACATAATCAACCTGGGCTCTGAGATATCTGTCATTGCCATTGCTACCCGTGAAACTCTGTGATGAATGCCTCTGCTGTGCCAGTTTGTCTCAACTAAGCTAGATCCCTGGAATGGATCTCTGGATCCCTCCTGTCAAAACCTGTCCATGAGTCTCTTTGTGAACTCCCTATAGGAGGTGATGTGACTGTGACCCAACATCACCAGTCCATGATGCCAACACTCGTGTGCCTCATCCTCCAAGTGTAGGGTAGTGAAACTGATAGCCTCTGTCTTAGTCATTTGGTTGAGCTTGTAATACATGTCTAGCTTTTGTACCCAAGCTTTGGCAGTGCATTTGGACGATCCGTCAAAAGAAGGTATGGTGAGTTTACCAACTTTTTGGATGAAATCCATGTTATGCCCTTGTTGCTGCAGCTGTCCTCCTCTCTGAGGCCTAATGTTGCGTACTCCCTCTTGTACTCTGCAATGTCCTCTGCTTGAGTGGGTGACCTATGTGCTATTGACTGCTATGCTGTTGTTGGGGGTGCCCTCTGGAAATTAGGGAACAATGGCTCGAGAATCCTACTCGAAGGTGTATGTGCAAGTAGGTGAATGGGGTCTACTGTCTGCCCTTGAGCCCTGCGCTGCATGTGGGGCATGTGTGCCCGGGGTGCTCACTATAGTCAATCTATCAGCCATCTGCGCCAATGAATGAGTCATGACCTGTTGATTGACCACCAGATTGCTGAGTACCTGCATGAAGGCTGCCTCTGGTTCCATGGGGGTCTTGCCACTGCCCTCTGGTCTCTCATATTTGTCTCCCAACATCCTCTCTGCCTCATGCTCTGCCCTTCTCTCTGCTTCCCTATGTGCCTCTTCCTCTTCCTCTGAATTGGGAGGAAAGGGGGGAAAATCTGGTCTAGGTCTCTTCTCCCTACGTCAGCTGTAAGTGACATACTCGTCCCCTGCTCATGACTCTCTGGTGTTAAATTATGAGTTTGATTTCTTATGCGGATTAATTCTTTTATTTTCTTCAACACTTTGATTCCAGCTTAATACACTTCAACAATACCAAATCATAACTGAATAACAATAACTATGTAGATAAGTAAGCATGCACATCAACAACACATATACCCTGGGGAAACCCTGTACAGGGAGAAAAACCCCAGCAAACGATATTACTTTATTCCATTAATAATGTAAGATCACTTACAAATATCCACCATGAATGTTCTGCTCTTAAAGAGCTTGCCAAGATGACTCTGATCTGACCAAGACCTAAGAGACCTTGCTGAAAAAGACCTCTGATATGTTGCCTCTATTGTTGATATACAACACTGATATGCTGCTGATATACGCCTCTGATATGCAGCCTCTATTGCTGATATACATCACTGATATGCTTCTTTGGTATGCCGCCTCTTTATCATTGATATGCGCCTCTATTGCTTCACCCTTAACCTACGTATCAAACTGTGTTGAAGAGAGGGGTCGGCCTCTGCTTATATAGGCTGAAGAGGAGAAGTGTATGGCTCGAAATAGTAACTTGTTTGCATGCTTTAATCATAACTCGGCTTCATACTTTAGTTCGAACTTGGAACTAGACTTGAGACTGGTATACTTTAGTTCGAAAATAGAACCAGACTTGAGACTTCAGTTACAACTCAGCATTACACTTTAGTTTGAAAATAGAACTAGACTTGAGACTGGTATACTTTAGTTCGAAAATAGAACTAGACTTGAGACTTCAGTTACGACTCAACATTACACTTTAATTCGAAAATAGAACTAGACTTAAGACTTCAGTTACAACTCAACATTACACTTTAGTTCGAAGATAGAACTAGACTTGATACTTCAATTGCAACTCAACATTACACTTTAGTTCGAAAATAGAACTAGACTTGATACTTCAGTTGCAACTCAACATTACATTTTAGTTCGAAAATAGAACTAGACTTGATACTTCAGTTGCAACTCAACATTACACTTTAGTTCGAAAATAGAACTAGACTTAAGACTTCAGTTACAACTCGATTCTTTACAAGGCAATTCGAAATTCTCTTCATGGTGGATAATGTTACACGTGCCAACGCACTAGATCAATACATTTATATCATTTGCAATATTAGAAATATCATTTGTTTCTAACTCATAGGAATTTTATATTCAACCTAACTTTTGCTAGATACCTTGACTTTTGCTCATGGCTCACAAGGTTTGGCTAGGCTCACAGGGGTTGTACATTCCCCCTGACTTTTGCACTAGTCTGTCTATGCTCACAGAGGTTGTATGTTCCCCCTAACTTTTGCACTAGACTGTCTATGTGCACAGAGGTTGTACGTTCCCCTTGACTTTTGCATTAGACTCACATAGCATCTTGTTCGTCCTGACTTTTGGTTTGACTCATAGAGGTTGTACGTTCCCCCTGGCTTTTGTCAATACCTCACAAGACTGGTTGATTCTCCAAATCTCCGTGGCTAGCCTCAGGGTGGCCCATATGGCCTCTGATTGGAGAATGACTGTCGATGCTACCAAATTTAACACTCCCTCTCAGCGAGGGAGTCATTCTCAGCCACACCAAGTTTGCCTCTCACCTGCAAAAACTGTCTCGAGGTCAGAGGCTTGGTCAGGATATCGGTTACATGATCGCTCGTGGCTATGTACTGTAACTTTACAGTTTTTCTCTGGACGAAGTCTCGGATGTAGTGGTACCTCATGTCAATATGTTTTGACCTATCGTGAAATACTGGGTTCTCTGTCAATTTTATGCAACTTTGATTATCACAGTGAACCACCGTTGTCTCGAGCTTGTCACAAAACAACCCAGAAACTAATTTTCTGAGCCATACTGCTTCCTTGCTAGCATCACTTGCTGCAATGTACTCAGCCTCTGCTGTACTCTGTACAATGGATCCCTGCTTTCGGCTTGACGAAGAGATCATAGCGGATCCTAAACTGAAGCAGGATCTGGAAGTACTATTCCGATCCACTAGGCTTCCTGCCTAGTTAGCATATGCATACCCATGCAAAAATAATCCACCATTGGATGTATATCTCAGACCATAAGTAATGGTCCCTCTGAGATATCTCAAGATGTGCTTTGCTTCCACTTAGTGTCTCTGTCTCGGTTCAGTCACGAATTGACTCATTGCAATCACTGCATAGCATATATCTGGCCTAGTGTGGATCATGTACATCAATGATCCAATCAGTTGCCTATACATGGTGGGATCCACCAAATCTGAACCTGTATCAGAATCATGCAGCTTCTTCAGGTTGGTAACCATCAGAGTAGACATGGATTTGCAATCCATCATACCAAACCTCTTTAGTACATCCACTGTGTATTTTCCTTATGCCAGAAATATCTCGCCCTGTCTTTGCCACACTTCCAATCCTAGGAAGTAATGCATCAAGCCTAAGTCTTTCATCTAGAATTTCCTCTCAGCAACTCCATTTTGCTGAGGGTTATATGGCACGGTCAACTGTCTCTTGATTCCTGCTTCCTTGCAGAAATCCTCAAACTGGAGAGATTCAAACTCTCCTCCATTGTCTGTTCTAAGAGTTTTGATGTGTTTCCCTATCTGTTTTTCAATAAAGGCTTTATACTCTTTGAATTTATCAAATGTGTCACTTTTAGCTTTAAGGAAATATATCCAACATTTTCTTGAGTAATCATCAATAAAAATGACATAATACAAACAACCACTGAGTGAGGGAGATGACATGGGACCACTTACATCAGAATGAACCAGATCTAAGATGCCCCGAGCTCTGTTGTCACTACTAGGAAATGCTTTCTTTATATTTTTACCTAGCATGCATCCCTTACAAATTTCATTTTTACTAAGAGAAATAGAGGGCATGCCACATACCATGTTCTGTAGATCTGGAAGAGCTTTGTAATGAAGATGTCCAAGTTTTCTGTGCCACAACTCGTTGGAGCTAGTCGCATCATGAGCCAATGCCTGAATTATCTTTCCTGACACGATGTACTGTCCTCCACTGCGAGCTCCAATGGGTTCTGCTGTACTTAAGTGGCTACCTTTAGCCCATAGTAGTGCCTTCCTATCCTTGAAGATCACCCAATATCCCTTGTTCTCAAGTGTTGCAACTGATAGTAGATTCTTCTTGAGCCTTGGAACATATAATACTTCATCAACATGAAGTCTAGCTCCATTTTCCAATCTGAAGGAGATAGAGCCTACTCCCTCTATCTTGTAACATTTGTCATCCCCAAGCTCAACATGCTCTACAAAAGATTTTGTCTCGAAGTTTGAGAGGATCTCCTTGTACCCTGTCATGTGCTTTGATGCACCACTGTCTACTAACCAAGTTTTTGGCCCCGTGAAAATTGAATTGGATAAGGCAGAAACCAAGTAATATTATTTTCTATTTTCTTTCTCATTAGAAGGACTTTTCTGATTTCTTTTGGATTCATCATCCTCATCAGTTGAGGCATGATGTTTCCCTTTCCTTGGATATTTCTTTCTAAACCAACAATCTTTAGCAAAATGACCGAACTTATTACAACTAAAGCATTTAATCTTAGATGTATCAATATTCTTGCCTTTGAATGTACCTTTGGTGTTTGGCTTTCTCTGAGAGCCTTTCTTCTTTCCCTTGATTCTTGATGCTAAAGCTGAGTGCTCTTCTTTCGTTGGCTCACTCCTGGTAGCTGTGCGACTCTCCTCCTGGAGGCAATCATGCCATATCCTCTCAAATGTGAGTTGAATATCTCTCCCACTTACACTGGATAAGAAGGTCTCCCATGAAGAAGGAAGACCGTAAAAAATGGCCTGCACTAAATCATCATCGTCCACTGTGACCCCTATGACCAAAAGCTGATCTTTGATCTGGGCTATCCTAGAACAAAAAGATGCCACTGATTCACCTTTCTCCATCTTCAATACTTAAGCTTGTGCTTAAGTGTCCTCTTCTGACTTGGAGCCTGTTTCTCATACAGATTCACCAAGGTATCCATACAGTCCTTGGCAGTCATTAACGAAGTCATTGCAGGCATTATACTGTCTTTGACTGAGTCAAAGATGATTCGCTTGGCCTTTGCTTGACTCTTCCTGAAGGCCGCTCTTCCTGCATTATTCGTGGGTTCCTCCACCACTGTGGTCACATACTGCTCAAGATCATGCTCCTGCAAGATATTTGTTATCCAAAGCTTCCACACATTGAAGTTGGTAGCTCCTTCGAGCCTATCCTTGGCCCTGACTGAAATGGAGGATGCCATGGACTTCACACTGGAAACTTAATCAAGCTAGCTTGAATCTGTGTGTACCTGTTGCTGCACTTCAAAGTTCAACACGTTTAACACACCCTAAGCTCTGATACCATGTTAAATTATGAGTTTGATTTCTTATGCGGATTAATTCTTTTATTTTCTTCAACACTTTGATTCTAGCTTAATACACTTCAACAATACCAAATCATAACCGAATAGCAATAACTATGTAGATAAGTAAGCGTGCACATCAACAACACATATACCCTGGGGAAACCCTGTACAGGGAGAAAAACCCCAACAAACAATATTCCTTTATTGCATTAATAATGTAAGATCACTTAAAAATATCCACCATGAATGTTTTGCTCTTAAAGAGCTTGCCAAGATGACTCTGACCTGACCAAGACTTAAGAGACCTTGCTGAAAAACACCTCTTATATGCTGCCTCTATTGTTGATATACAACACTGATATGCTGCTGATATACGCCTCTGATATGCAGCCTCTATTGCTGATATACAACACTGATATGCTTCTTTGGTGTGTTGCCTCTTTATCACTGATATGCGCCTCTATTGCTTCACCTTGAACCTACATATCAAACTGTGTTGAAGAGAGGGGTCGACCTCTGCTTATATAGGCAGAAGAGGAGAAGTGTATGGCTCGAAATAGTAACTTGTTTGCATGCTTTAATCATAACTCAGCTTCATACTTTAGTTCGAACTTAGAACTAGACTTGAGACTGGTATACTTTAGTTCGAAAATAGAACTAGACTTGAGACTTCA
>ML776895.1:269954-292580 GCA_009831015.1 Picea engelmannii | reverse complement strand
CACTTTAGTTCGAAAATAGAACTAGACTTGAGACTGGTATACTTTAGTTCGAAAATAGAACTAGACTTGAGACTTCAGTTACAACTCAACATTACACTTTAGTTCAAAAATAGAACTAGACTTAAGACTTCAGTTACAACTCAACATTTCACTTTAGTTCGAAAATAGAACTAGACTTGATACTTCAGTTGCAACTCAGCATTACACTTTAGTTCGAAAATAGAACTAGACTTGATACTTCAGTTGCAACTCAACATTACACTTTAGTTCGAAAATAGAACTAGACTTGATACTTCAGTTGCAACTCAGCATTACACTTTAGTTCGAAAATAGAACTAGACTTAAGACTTTAGTTACAACTCTACTCTTTACAAGGCAATTCAAAATTCTCTTCACGGTGGATAATGTTACACGTGCCAACGCACTAGATCAATACATTTATATCATTTGCAATATTAGGAATATTGTTTGTTTAAAGCTCATAGGAATTTTATATTCAACCTAACTTTTGCTAGATGCCTTGACTTTTGCTCATGGCTCCCAAGGTTTGACTAGGCTCATAGGGGTTGTACGTTCCCCCTGACTTTTGCACTAGTTTGTCTATGCTAACAGAGGTTGTACGTTCCCCCTGACTTTTGCACTAGACTGTCTATGCTCACAGAGGTTGTACGTTCCCCTTGACTTTTGCACTAGATTGTCTATGCTCACAGAGGTTGTACGTTCCCCTTGACGTTTGCATTAGACTCACATAACATCTCGTTCGCCTTGACAATAAAGAAGCAAACTAGAAAGGTGATACTTGGATGATTGAAGACTGCTGTTGGATAGGATGTGAGTTGGATGATCTACTGTGCGCTACGACAACTTAGACAACAACTATTGCGGAATTGGATTGTGCGCCCTGGAGGCTACACACCTCGGATCTGACTGGAAATTGTCCCAAACAATGTGCGCACCAAGTGATAGTTTGTCCCCTTGATAAGACAAGATAAGTTTGTTAATGTCTTACTTGTGTGCCCTCCTTCCTAGGTTTTCATGCAGTAGTCTACACAAACCTTTTCTTTTTAACTCATCCTATTCTGGGAAGGAAGAGGGCCCATCACATGGAGGCTCTAGTGGCTTTTTTGAGACAACTCATGCAAGTATTGAAGACTTGAATTGTGTTGAATTTTCCAGGCTTGGGTGAGGATCAAACCACTTGAAGTTAGACACTCTCCTTTGGATTGGTTTATCATGCTTGTAGGGTTTCTATTATGAGTGGGAGATATTTTTTCATACTTCCTTTATACACTTCCATTCTCATTCTATAGAGATGGAAAGCTGATTGAGATAGGTGATTGGTAATTTTTGAGTTCATTCATTCTTCCATCTCCATACTCTTTTCTTTAGTCTTTTCATGTTAGATTGTTGAGCGAGTTTGTGGTTAAGTCTTTTGGAGGTCTCTTCCATGATGTTCATGCCACTATGTCCTCGAGCATTGTGTGAGTAAAGCACTTGAGAAGTGATAGTGTGTCCCCTTGATAAGACAAGATAAGTTTGTTAATGTCTAACAAATAACTAAACTAGGTGAATGAGACTGTTTAGTACATAAGTAGCAATACAAAGTGGGAGTGCGAAAGCCACTC
Organism: Picea engelmannii; assembly: GCA_009831015.1. Classification (NCBI taxonomy): domain Eukaryota; kingdom Viridiplantae; phylum Streptophyta; class Pinopsida; order Pinales; family Pinaceae; genus Picea; species Picea engelmannii. The sequence continues at coordinate 290,955 of ML776895.1, read as the reverse complement.
CTATAAAAGTAACAACTTGAAGCTAATCTATATGATCTAAGCTCACTAACTCAATGTCCAAGAGAGATACAATGCTTTGGGACAGAGTACAAGGGAAAGAGACTTAAGGCTTCAAATACTTGCCATCAGACGAATGGTGGGGGGGCCCTCAAAATTTAAATGGGCAAATCTTTTACCATTTGAGGTCGAAGGGAAGAAACTCTGTATAGAAGATTGGTTAGAGTAGTTGGATCTAGCTCGAGGGATGTTTCTCTGTCTTGAAGAGGTGACTTGCTGTAGGGAGCTAGTGGATGGCGTTGCCTATTGGTCTAGTGTAAACTGTCTTGAGAGCTTAGGTGACAAATCTGCATGGGCCTCCTCATCGAGGGTCAAGTAGTCACTCGTGGTCTAACATTTTTGGGGGTTGCATTGATGTTTCTCTTGTTGCTCCTATCTACTAGGAAGATTGGGTAGAAATATATATTTTGTTGAGTATTGTCCAATTGAGTGGGTGGTTGGAGGATGTGAGATCTGAACCTGAGTGCATCTCCCAAGTATAACACAAAGCACCACTGGTCTAGATAGTGGAAAAAGGTGGAGAGGGACTTATAAAATTCCTTGAACATGCAATGGAATCGACTGTATATCTCAGAGTATTAGGGGCAGTTGAAAATAAAGCGCTTCTTTGTCTCTATCTCCTGTCTAAGGGAGACTCAACATAATCTGTCCTCTGAAGGAATATGGTGCTTGGCTTCCACTCGAAGTTAATGGGAGTCCACTCTGAATTGGCCTAGGGAAATCCTAGGCCCATGCATCCAATGTTGAAACATGTAAGGGGGCTACATGGCTACATTAGGTTATCTCTAATATCCAGGAGGTGTTGGCCATCATGGGTCTCAAGCCCCTATAGGGGTGGAGGGGGAACTGGGTCATGGCCTTTGCATACCTATAAGCAATATAAGGGTACTACTCCCTGTCGACTGTTGAGACAATGTTGCAACTCTATCGATTTGAAACAATGTCAATTTGGGAGGGGTGTGCCAAAAAATTTGCCTAGATGATTGGTTGGGGGATCATCATCTTGCATGTAATGATGTGGCTGAACAAGAGGGTTTGAACTCTATCGGTGTGGGCCTACTCTGACTCTAGTAGGCTTGGTCCCCATACCTTTGAATGATGATGGAGTCAATGAGGTCCAATTTGGATGAGATGTCTTGAAAATAGTGCTAGATATAGTGTCTCCTGATAAGAGTGAGGGACCCATATCGCTTATTCACTTGGGGTTTGAGAGGATACCTGAACCCGAATGCAGGTCCTAAACACTAAACTCGCAGATAGATGTATGTAGTAGTAATCTCAACCTCCTCCCCTTGAAATAAAAGTGGAGACTTGAAAGGGTCTTCTTTGACCACTGAAGATCATCGCCTTGGTTTTCCCAAGGTTGACCGTCAATTTCTGAAGGTCACAAAACAATGCAAGAACGTCCAACTGTCTTCGTAGACCTTAAGGAGTGGAGGACAAGAGGACCATATCATCAACAAAGAGGAGTATGGAAATCAAGACACGGTGGAGGAGACATTTGTCCCCTGGCTGGATATGCTGGTGCAAGAATGCCTCCAACTCATCTATGTAGATCCCGAATAAGGTGGGCAAGTTGGGGCATCCTTGCTTCATCCCAATGCTGCTCCCAATGAGTTATGAAATCCTGTGTACTATACAAAGGTGACCAAGCACTGCCACATAGAGTCGCATACTAATAACCTCTAAAACTTGGCTTCTCTTGGGACCAAGTCAAAGGCTTTCTGAAACTCTACAAAACAGAAGAAGACTTTTGAAGAGTTGTGTCTTGTCTCCTGAATGATGGCTTGTATGGTGAGGATATGGTTCATTGTCTGATACCCTGGCCTAAAGCCTCCCTCGAAGGTTTCTCCTCTCGAGCACCTCAGATAATTGCAAATGAAGGGCAGTGGTGTAAATCTTTCAGAATGTGTCTCACCATGATCATCTTATAGTTATTTGGATATTTGAGTGCTTGTTGTGAATCTGATATTTTCAGATTTTGTATTTATAACTTTGGAATAAAAAGTGAAACTCTTTTGTCAGCCAATTATTTATTGTGAATAATTTGGATGACTTGATGTCGAATTTTCTGAATTTGCGAGCTTCGAGTTACACTTGTCTGACTTGTTTTCTCCTATTTTCTCTCCATGCCCATTTGATTTAAGGTACTGATTGAAAAAACAAGTAAAAAGAACAAGTTATTTTGCTGATTTTGTGTATTTTACTTGCAAATCTACAACTTTTTGTTGCAGATCTGAAGTTTTATTGGCAGATTTACTAAAGGTTAATGTGGATTTAACATTGAGACAATTAAATCTGAATTAAACTTGCTGTTCTCAGGCATTTAATTTCAGAAATATGAACTTTTAGAGAGATTTCAGCAAGTATATCTTGCAGATTTAAAGTATTTTTGCTTCCGATCAATAGGGATGCCCCCATGAGGCTAGCAAGCACTAGCCCAAAGTGAGAGGGATTGTACGAGATGACATTGGCACCTTCCCTTGATGTGCATTCGATCCCTTCATGTCTGGAGCGATAAAAATCCTGAAACCCACCAGGTTGCCCTCCAAATTTTACCCCACTCTGAAGATTCAATGAAATACATGTTCAGGCAAATATTGGGGCATTGTGAACTTTGAAGGCATCATAATAAGAGAAAAATTGAAATGACAATTTGATGGGCATGATAACAGTGAAGGCACATGGTGGATGAGTAAAGATAAAAGATTCTTTAAAACATACCATATTCAAGATGATGATGAAAAAATCAATATGGCATCAATTTATTGCAGAATTTCCCAGATTTGCCAGAATTGCAGAATTTCCCTTGCTGAAATTTCCAAGCTCCTAGCACAAGTGCACACTCACTTATGCTAATTCCATAATGACACAATGAGATTTGTCACAATCTCTCCTCTCCTTATATAGGAGTTTAACGAGTGAGTTTAGGAACCCCTTCTAAACTCAATATTAAATTAGAATATTTTATTCCTCTTTGTGGGTGTGATACCCCAACACAAGCCCACAATGCCTATCACCAAGCCCATGAAGCCCTAGCTTCATCCCAAGGGCATTTTCATTGATACAAAAGTGTAATCTGGTGCCAACAAAGATTCCCACATGCCTGACACCATGGCTACTTAGTGGGAATACCTCTAGAAGCTACAAAAGCATCAACAAAATGATGTTTGGGACATAGTGCCAATATTAGAGGGGAAGTCAGTTCTGAGTTCTAGGTGGCTCTACAAGATCAATCATGCTACAAATGGTAACATTGAGAAGTTCAAAGCGAGGTTTGTGGCGCGAGTGTTCTCACAGAGAGAGGGAGTGGACTACAAGGAGACTTTTGCTCCAGTCGCTCGGTACACATAGCAACCTCAGGGCTTTGAAGTAAGTGGGAAGGAGTCCCATGTTTGTTTTGTAGTGAACACCTTGAGTCAGTTCATAGTGGAGCCGATGCAGGAGCATTGGGTAGCAACAAAACATGTGCTCAAGTATTTGAGGGGCACATTGGAGTATGGTTTAAGATAACTTAGAGATGGTGAAGTGAAGTTGCAAGGGTATACAGACTCAAATTAGGCAGTCTGTGTAGTAGACAGGAAGAACACTTCAGGGTGTTGCTTTAGCTTGGGATCAACGATGATATCTTGGTTTAGTAGGAAGTAGACTTTCGTGGTACTTAGCTTAATAGAGACAGAATACATGGCAACTAGTACGACTAATTGTGAGGCCATCCAGCTTCGCAAGTTACTTGCAATATTGTTTGATTAGGAGTTGGATCCGACAATCATTTATTGTGATAATCAGAGTTGTATCAAACTCTCTGAGTATCCATTGTTTTATGACAGGTCCAAGCATATAGAGACCTGATATCACTTCATAAAAGATTTGGTTCAAAAGGAAGCAATGAAGCTCCAGTATATTCCCACGAATTAGCAGGTAGTTGATATTTTCACCAAGCACTGGGCAAGAGGGAAGTTTGAGGCATTCAGAGATAGACTTGGATTGGTGTAGAATTCCTTCCTCGGTAAGAGGGAGTGTTGAGAATTATAGCTTGGACATGAACTTTCGCACAGGGTCTGTGTGAACATGCGAGAAGTAGTTCGAGATATTTTCGAAAAGTGTTTCTATTTTTGAAAACAAATTCTATTTTGTAATTCACTTTAGTTAAAAAGTGAAAGTCTTATTTTTAGTAGTTGAGTCTAAAAAGTGTATTTCATACATGCATGACTTAGATTAGGAGTAATCTCAGAAATAGATTAGGGTTTTGGTCTTAGCTAAAACTATAAAGATAGGTCAAGATAGAGAGTTCATACAAGTGAGAGAGCATTTGAGCAGGTTGAGCGACAGAGAGGGAGAGAGAGTAGGCAACTAGGAAAGAGATGTTTCCAACAACACGCAATCTCAGGCAGCAATCCTGTACAGTTCCGTACAATTATATGGACTGGTTGAAAATAAATTCTATTATGTAATTCATTTTAGTTAAAAGGTGAAAGTCTTATTTTTAACGGTTGAGTCTAAAAAGTGCATTTCATGCATGCATGACTTAGAGTAGGAGTAATCTCACAGAGAGATTAGGGTTTTGGTCTTAGCTAAAACTATAAAGATAGGTCAAGATAGAGTTCACACAAGTGAGAGAACATTTGAGCAGGTTGAGCGACAAAGAAAGAGAGAGAGTAGGCAGCCAGGAAAGAGATGTTTCTGACAACACGCAGTTCCGGGAAGCAGTCCTATACAGTTCCATACAATTGTATGGACATGTTGTACTCTCTCAGTAGGTTGTTCTACTCAGTTTGAGGTGTTTTTTTGTATTTGTGTAGTGCTGTTTGTTGAGTTTTGGGTACCTTGGAAAGTGGTCCCCTTGTGTTATTGAGTGTCTAACTCAAAGGGGGAAAAAGTTACCCTCAACCCACTTTACTTTATGTTATAAAGTCAAAACAACTTTATGAGCCTATTAAGTCACAAAGTGACTTTATTAACATAAAGTGACTTAGGAAACTTAAGTCAAGGTGGAGATCTAATCTCCACTCTTTTTCTTGGTTGTCCTAGATCTAATCCTGGCCATTGGTTCCTATGTTATCCTAAGGATGAGGCTAAAGCTAAGGATGAGGAGGAAAAACACATTCATTGTTCACTCTTGAGATTGGAGTGAAGAGAAGAGAGGAGAGCAAGAGATTTTGGGAGGAGGCGCACCTTGAGAAGAGGGTGCACAAGCTTGGAGAGGGGTGCAAAAGCTTGGAGAGGGCGCAGCATGAGACTTGGGCGCACCAAGTTAGAGAAGGGGCGCACTTAGAAAGAGGGGTGCATTCTTCAAGGAAGCAAGGCAGCCAAGAGGGCGCACCAAGCAAAGGGGGTGCATTCTTCAAGGTAGCAGGCAAGTTAAAGGAAGGGCGCAAGTCCCAAGAAGTGCAGGCATTTCAAGGAGGATACCAAGGCCAAGCTTGAGATGAGTTGGCTGATGTAAACAGGTTCCTCTTGCTTTGTTTTCTTGCTGTAATTTTTCTCTAAGACTCCATAATAAATCTGCTCTCAAACTGGTTTTCCCCATGGGGGTTTTTCCAGGGTCATGTTGACCAAAATTACCTGTGTATAAATTCTGTGGTTTGCATGTTTCCTTATCAGCATTGAAGTGTAAAAGATCTAGAGGGTATTTACCGTTTTGTAGTGTTTTGAATGTGCTAATCATGGACAACAAACTTCCTAATTAAACCCATCTAAACAACAACTACAAAAGAGCAGTAAATCACATCTTAGAGGCAGATTCAGTGGGCAGCAAGTTCAGATCTGTCAGCTGTCCTAAATCAGTTTGAAAACAGTTCTGAAATTACCTTGAAAACTGTGCCTAAACAGTTTAACGACAGACATGTTGGGCAGCCTCTTAGGAACCTCGTTTTTCTTCTTTTTGGTCAGCTTGTGGAGGTTTCGTTGTAAGTTTTTCGAAAGAATGAAAAGCAGTTGTTGAAGGAGTAATTACATGTGTTGTGTGAAATTGATTTTTATGCTTCCACTATTTGATTTCCAGCTATTATGTAATTAATGCTATGGTCTGAAATTTATTTCTGTAATAATTAAATTCTGTTGAAGTTTGAGTAGCTTCGGAAGATATTCTTATTATATTCATATTGTATTTGACCAAGACAAAACCCTAAAGAATAATATTATATTATATTTGTTAAGTTGGCCTTATTGTGCCTTTGTAAAAGTTGGCCCTATTACGCCTTGACAAGTCAATTGTAAATTAGAAAGATAAAGTGGACAAGTGTTCTGGTGGAAAGATAAAGATAAAGAGGAAGAGTGTTCTGGTGAAGGGTTTTGGTTATTTGTTGGAGGACTATCTTGGTCTAGTGGTGTGCTACTCTATTTTGGTCAGGGTTTCTGGTTTATCTTCTGTTTTGGTGAGATCTCTCTTGAGAGAGACATTGTACCTGTTGAAGAATCTATATTGAAGAAGCTTTGCTGGGTTTTCTCCCTCACGAGGGTTTCCCAGGATAAATCTTGTGTATACTGTGGATGTCTTTCTTTCAGTGATCGTTATGCATGCAATTATTGTTTTAATATTCTAAAGTAAAAGAATACTGAACACACTTAACTGCTTAAGAAGAATTTCAACATGGAGTCAGAGCGGGCCTGAAAGAAGCCATTTGCACAGTTTAGAAGAGATCGCTAGGGAAACTAAGACCATAGGAAGACTCTCCTAACCATAGCGCATCTTTCCTTAGGTTTAGATTCTTAGTTTGACGAAGTTTTGAAAACTGCAACTAGTGCTGCAACTGCACAAAACCCTAGAAGGTCATTTCACCCACCCACCTTCTGGAGGACGCTGGTCAAAGTAAGGCTACCAAGAAGTTCACCTAAGGAGGGTGCACCTTTCCCTAGGAGCAGATTCCAAAATTTACATTTTGAAAAATTAGGGTTTCTTCATAAACCCTAGTTCAAGACGTCTTGGTAGCTGCAAAATTGAAGCTGGAACTGATCACCCTGGCATAATACACTTTGGTAAGTACAAAACCTTTCCTTGAAAAGTTATTATTTTTCTTATTGTATTGTTCAAGCACAGGATGGCACCCGGTACCAAGCTTGATGAGAAGCTTGAAGGTGTTGATAACTTCCGAGCATGGAAGTGCAGAGTGATGCTCATTCTAGAAGAGAATGATCTAGACGATTTCGTAAAAGAAGAAGTTCCAAAACCTAATGAAGATGAGGCCAAAACAAAGTACAGAAAGAATCTAGTGAAGGCGAAGAGAATCACTGCTGATTCTATCAAGGATCATTTGATCCCCCATGTCTCATCATTGACAACTCCCAAGCAAATGTTTGATGCCTTATCCCGATTGTATGAAGGAAAGAATATCAATCGAAAGATGACCTTGAGAACACAACTCAAGAATGTGAAGATGCAAAGTTCATAAACTATCCAATCATACTTCACAAGAGTGTCTCAAATCAAAGAAAAAATTGAAGCCATTGGAGACACAATCGAAGAAGTCAAGTTGGTGATGACTACATTGAATGGTCTCCCCAGATCTTGGGAATCATTCATTTAGGGTATATGTTCAAGAAGAAGGCTAACAAGGTTTAGTAGACCGTGGGAGGATTGTATTCATGAAGAAGCTAGATTGGCAGCAAGAGAAGAGAAACTAGGTGATGAAGAAAATCAAGCCTTAGCAACACATACCGGAAAAGGAAAGAGCAAGAAGGAAGTTCACTCACATAAGAAACCTCATGGATTACAAGAGACTCACAAGTTCAAGAAGGATTTCTCAAATTACAGATGCTTCATTTGTCAGAAGATGGGACACATTGCCATAAGCTGTCCCAACTCCAAAGGTCAGGTCAGAAAAGGAAAGTATAAAAGACATCATGCTCATGTCGCAGAAAATGATGAACATGATCATGAGAAAACCAAAGAAGAAGACTAAAGTGAAGAATATGTTTTGATATCAGCTCTTACAGGTACAGTCACTCATGGAAGTGACACATGGCTTATTGATAGTGGTGCTTCTAAGCACATGACTGGTTATAAGGAATCTCTCTCAGATCTAGTTCAGAAAGATTCGCCTCACAAGGTGAAGCTAGGTGATGACTATCAATATCCCATTAAAGGAGTAGGAGAAGAATCCTACAAGTTAGACTCCGAAAAACCTATGAAGATGAAGGATGTGTTGTATGTACTTGGTTTAAAGAAGAATCTCCTTTCTATCTTAGCTTTAGATGAGAAAGGATTCAAAGTTGCTTTCATTGATGGTGAAGTCCTCATGTGGCCTAGAGGAAAATCTATTGATGATATTGTAGTGATTGGTGTCCAAGAAGGAGGATTATACAAGTTAAATGGACACCTCAGTTTCACCACTAGTACATAATACAGTTACTCCAAGTGAACTATGGCATAGAAGATTTGCTCATATACATTACAAATCCCTACTGATCGTGAGCAAGATGGTGACAGGTTTTCTAGAAATCCAAGTGGAACATGAAGGCATATGCAAAGGATGAACACAAGGCAAGAACGTGGAGAAACCATTTCCAAGCAATGATAACAAAGCCAAGGGAGCCTTGGACTTTATACATTCAGACTTGTGTGGACCGATGTCAGCCGCTTCACTTAGCAGATATGTATACTATGTTCGATTCATTGATGATTTCTCACGTAAAACTTGGATTTACTTTTTGAAGGCTAAAAGTGAAGTATTCAACAAGTTCAAAGAGTTCTAGGCACTTGTTGAAAATTTTGTTTGAAAAGAAGATAAAGATTTTGATATTAGATAATGGAGGAGAATTCACTTCAGATGAATTCAAGGCATTCTGTAAGGAAGTTGGGATTAAGAGGGAGCTCTCTACTCCCTACAATCCTCAATAGAATGGTGTGGCAGAAAGAAAGAACCATACAATCATGGAAGCAATGAAGGCCATGATTCATGATCAAGAGTTATTGATGCATCTGTGGGCAGAAGTAGCCAGTACCGTTGTGTATGTGCAGAACATAAGTCCCCACAAAGTACTTGGGAAGAAGACACTAGAAGAGATGTTTACATGTGAAAAGCCAAAGGTCAACCACCTGAGGATATTTGGCTGTCCAGTGTATGTGCATGTCCCCAAGGACAAGAGATCGAAGTTGGACCCTTCAGGCAAGAAGGGTATATTTGTTAGATACAATGAGACATCGAAGGCATACCGAGTTTACATCCTTGGTCATCATCAGATTGAGACTAGCAGAGATGTCACCTTCGATGAGGATACAACTTTTAGTAGATCGAGACATAATCATTCAGATGAGATTCACGATGAGGAACCTGATGCTCCGAGAGTTACAGATACAGATGCAGGTGATGATGTTGTACTGGAAGATCATGATATGGAAGAACCACAGATACTTGCAGATTCATCTCAAGAGATGAATACCAAGAAGAGAAGACCAGCTTGGGCTTGAGAAATTATTCAGGATGCAGAGGAGTATGGTGCTCCAAATGGATCCTTCAGAGAAATCAAGAGACCACGACCATACTCTAGTTATGTGGCATTGCTAAGTGACATTATTGATGTTGAGCCTACCAGTTATGAAGAGGCTGTAGAGAAGAAAAAATGGAAGGATGCCATGGTTGAAGAATACCAATGCATTGTAAAGATTGATGTTTGGTATGTGCTTCCGAGACCAAAAGAGAAAACAGTGGTAAGTTCCAAGTGGATTTACAAGACAAAGCACTCAACAGATGCAAGTATCAAGAAGTACAAGGCAAGGTTCGTAGCACGTGGTTTGTCCCAGAAAGACAGAATAAATTATGAGGAGACATTTGCTTCTGTGGTGAGATACACTTCAATTAGAGCTATACTTGCAATAGCTGCAGTAAAGAAGTGGAAGGTACACCAGATGGACGTGAAGACAACTTTTCTAAATGGTGTAATAGAAGAAGAAGTGTATGTGGAGAAGCCACAAGTTTTCGAGTCACATGACAGTTCGACACATGTGTGCAGATTGTAGAAAGCCTTGTATGGGTTAAAGCAAGCACCCAGAGCGTGGTACGGTAGAATTGATAGCTTTTTGATGAGCTTGGGATTTACCAAGAGTAAAGTAGATTCCAACCTATACTTCAAAGTTGTGGATGGTGGACCAGTGATACTATTGTTGTATGTGGATGACCTATTTCTAATAGGAGACGAGAAGCTCATCACTAAGAGTAAGAGGAAGCTTGCTTCAGAGTTCGAGATGAAAGACCTATTCATGATGCATTACTTCTTAGGTCTAGAGGTATGGCAGAGACCGAGTGAGATTTTCCTTAACAAAGGAAAATATGTGGTTGAGATTCTGAAGAGATTCCGTATGATGGATTGCAAGGCCATGCTTACACCGATGGTGATAAATCTGAAGTTGTTGAGCAATACATCTTCAGAGATAGTGGATGCCACCATTTATAGACAGATGATTGGTTCATTGATGATCTCACAATGTGTTTTGCGGTCAGTATATGGTTTTGCCGAGAAGTGTTCTCTTGGTTGCAGCAAAACATTTGATGAGGTACAATTGATTATGGACTCAAATATGCTTCAGATTGTGAGATAAGCCTGCAAGGCTTTACTGATTCAAATTGGGCCGATAGTGTTGTAGATCGGAAGAGTACATCTGGATGTTGCTTCAATATGGGATCAACCATGATCTCATGGTTTAGTAGGAAGTAGACTAGTGTGGCGCTCAGTACGACTGAAGCAGAGTATATAGCAGCTTGTTCAGCTAGCAACGAAGTAGTGTGGCAGTCGTGATGATCGTGCCAGAAGAGTACCTTCCTTGCTAAGAGGGAGTGTTGAAGTTTGAGTATCTTCAGAATATATTCTTATTATATTCATATTGTATTTGACCAAGATAAAAACCTAAAGAATAATATTATATTATATTTGTTAAGTCGGCCCTATTGTGCCTTTGTAAAAGTTGTCCCTATTGTGCCTTGACAAGTCAAGTGTAAATTAGAAAGATAAAGTGGACAGGTCGGCCCTAACCTAATTTTTGCGGGGCACAACTTGTATTTATAAGAGGCTAGGTGCCTCACTTGAAGGACACACAACTAGCTCTCTCAGACAAGAAAAGGTGTGCATGTCTGAGAGAGTGACGCAGCTACAGAGGAAGGGTGACACACCTACATAGGAAGAGTGTTTTGGTGAAGGGTTTTGGTTATCTGTTGGAGGACTATCTTGGTCTAGTGTTGCGCTACTCTATTCTGGTTAGGGTTTCTGGTTTATCTTCTGTTTTGGTGAGATCTCTCTTGAGAGAGACATTGTACTTGTTGAAGAATCAATATTGAAGAAGCTTTGCTGGGTTTTCTCCCCCACGAGGTTTCCCAGGATAAATCTTGTGTATACTATGGATGTATTTCTTTCAGTAATCCTTATGCATGCAGTTATTGTTTTAATAGTCTAAAGTTAAAGAATATTGAACACACTTAATTGCTTAAGAAGAATTTTAACAAATTCAACAATCTATTTGTTTGATTGAGATCATGAGGACTTTAGTCACCTAGGGCTTGAGAATTTTCACACTTTCAGGGCTTGATTAAATCACAATTTTACATGTATCGCCTTTTCTTTGAGCTACCTCCAAATATGTGAATTATGCCACAAACCATGTGAAATGCCTCATGGTAACCCTTCAAATGCCCTCTTAAGTGAGATATCCCTCTTTTATGGGCTAGATCCATGGTTAAGTAACCAAAATACTCTTTTCTATATGCTTAAAGTGGAGCGCTCCTCTTTAATTGACCTTATGCCTCATGGAAACCCTTGAAATGCCCTCATGAGTGAGACATCCCTCTTTTTATGGGCTAGATCCATGGTTAAGTAACCAAAATACTATTTTCTATATGCTTAGAGTGGAGCGCTCCTCTTTAATTGACCTTCCTTGACCATTCAAGGACTTCTAAGTTCTAACACCACATGGCACCACTTTGAGGTAGAGCATTCCACTTCTAACCTTTTCTTTGCCACATGTCATTCTCCGGGGTTCCTCCATGTGGGGCATATTGCTCCTTTTGCCTTTGAATGCATGCAAAGCGTCCATAATGCTGCTTGGTACCTTCCTCATGTGAAGAATTTGCATCCAAATATGTAGAATAAGGCTCAAACAATGTATCCTCGCCCCCAAATACCTCAAAAGGTGAAATGTGCCTCCAAAATGGGTGGAAACTTCTCCATTAGGGATTCTTCCTGTCTTCAACATGCTTTAACCACATCCTTGAAGAGGGTGTTCAACCATTGAAGCTCAATAATGCTTTTGCATGCCTTGTGTCATGTGCTGGGGCCCAAATAAGGCAGGGCATTCCTATTCTAGGACTCCCTCCCTGCTCATATCATCCATCAATGCGGTCCCAGAGAAGTCTCCATCAAGCTATAACTGCTGTTGATCTTCAAGGGTCTTTTGCTGTTCTCAGTGAGAGAAGAAAGGCCCATGAAAATGCAAAATGTACCATGCATTTTCAAGGGGCAACACTCTTATTTGCTTTCCTGTAAAGTGTCATAGCACTGTGTTAAGATTTACCTTTAAGCATCTGAATGCTTTTGCATTTAGAAAAAGGAACGAGCATTTTTCATCTTTAGTGTGATTAATCACAAATTCTATGTTCTAACCTGATCTACATCAATTCAATATAAGGCCTTCCAAGAATTGGACAAAAAGTTGAACCGGGTGCACAAAGTGGGACATTTTCAAGATAAAGTTTAAACTGATTTGCAGACGATCATGAAAGCTGATTAGAAAATGGAACAAAGTTATTGAACAAGAAGGTGACAGAAGTAATATGAGCAAGTTTTTCGCCACTTGCCAGATTGGGCATCGATTTTATACAATGAAAATTTTATTCATGTCTGGCAAGTGGATGTAAAGAAGGGAAGAATGGATGCAGTTTACAAGATTGTGGGAAATGAGAAGTCTTGAATCTGCCTCAAGTAGTATATTATTAATGGATTAATGCCAATGTAACAAAGAGAGACAGTGCAGTCGCAGGATCTACTCAGTTTCATGTGATTTGACTTTCTAAAACTTTTGTTGATTCTTCTACAATTCTGTTGGAGAGGCATTTGAGTGGCGGCCATTTCATCTGTTTGAGTATTTTTACTATTCAAATCTCAATTAAAGTTTTCTATATTACGTTTTTCTATTAGCATCAAGCACGTTTTTGTAAAATCACTATTGATCTTGGTTACAAAAAATACATATTGAGCATAAATCATATCTACTCTTATTATCTGTTAACATTTCTGACATTTTTATACATCTAGTAAGAAATATTACACGAGTCAACTTAATTAAGATGGATTTGACTATTTTGTTCTAACTTCTGACTCAATCTGAACAGTTACCATCACTGGATTCTGGAATATGTGTACTAGTTTCAGCTTTTTGCAGTCTAGTCTTTACTGGGTTGTAACAAGCTCTTCCTTTTGACTCCTGTATCTCATTTAAATTCTTTTGCTTAGTTTCCTATAATAATCTCTACCTTAATAAGGCATCCTTGTCCTGTCTTGCTCTAAGCAAAAACATACTTCTTGCTGTCTGGATAACTGTTTCTGTCTGATTGATAGGAATGAATGTATTTGATTGGGTTCTGCTTGTTTGGAGATTTTTTACCTTGCTGTAGTGCTTACATATGTGGTTTTGCATGCTGTCTGATTAAGTTCTTCCCCATGTGTTTTAGTTGAATGATAATATTAGATAAGATCACAAAAGTTGTTAGTAAGCAATTTCATTATCGTTCTTTTGTGCCTTCACATTTATCTGGTGCTGTTATGAATCATTTACTGGCCTTTACATTTGTTCTTTTTCTACTTCATTAGTTATACATCTATAATTCTTCTTGGAGATGACTATATTCATATACTATTTGCAATATCATACAGAACAGCAGAGCTTATGTTTGAGAGTCACAAGGTACCAGCTCTATTCTTAGCAAAGAATGCGGTATGTGTTCTAACAGTTCTTGCACATGTATCTTATGTTCCATGTTGATTTTTTAGATATTTACTTCACTAGCTGTAGAATTTATGATGATTATTGTCCTGTTTCCTAACTTGGCAGGTATTAACTTCCTTTGCTTCAGGACGCCCCACTTCTTTAGTTGTTGATTGGTGAGTGAGACTGAATAGCTTAATTTGAAGTTTTATAGGCGCTGTTATAATTATGTAGAACTGCAGCATGTATGATATTGTTACCGAGAAGGATTATGCTCATCCTCATGCAATAAATAGATTGATTAACAATAGGCGGGAAGCCATTCCACTATATTCTATTTATTCCTAGGCATGTGTTTATCTCTTTGATATTCTTCATTACATCAATGCTTTCTTTTTACTGACCAGATAATTGTCTTGATTCAAACGTTGCTTATGAAGATTAATCCATTGGGGGCACAATAATCAAGAAATATCATGCCAGATAAAACATGTATTCTTTCTTACAAAAAAACATCGTGGATAAAGAAAACTACTACCTATTGGCTCTAAATCTCCTTTTATGTATTGACTTTCACCATATTGAATGATATAAAATATAATCTCTCATTTTCTCTCTTCTTTCTTTGCAATACTCTCCTATTGTGTATGTGCATTTTCTGACATGGTATTTGATCTTGGATTGTTGGCATTTGAGAGACAAGTGAAGGTTGAGGAAGGGACAAAGGGATTGTGTGGGCATATCAACACAATGATCTAGGCCAGAAGTGAAGGGCACACATTGGAGTAGATTTGAAAAGCAGAGAACAACATCTTAGAGAAAGCACATTGGGGATGGAAAAGCATGAGAAGGCACATAAAAGGACAAGTCGGCCAAATTTTTAAAATATTTAAAAGAGAAATAAATATTTAAATTTGAAGACCCAAGTTTATAAATTGGGAATATAGTTAATTTTTAAAGAGAATAATACAATAGGCAAAGAAAAATAAAATTGTGAGTGTGACTGTCACTGTAAGCAGCGGCAACAAAAGCCCACAAGGAAAGATGCTTGGGAAGGTTAGGCTGTTTGATCTTGATAAAGACAACAAAAACAACATTGCAAATTGCTTGAACGACAACAACAAACAATCCCAATAAAGGTGTCGGCATCATGTGAGAAAATTTGTGCGAAAAGATTGAAAAACACATTCCTATGATAGTATGGTTGATATTTTTAGTGATATGAAATGGTGCAGTGACAAGCACTTGGGAATTGCAGCACTACACTTGACAATTGTAGTACACATAGTGGATTGTGTGTACGGTGTGTAGGATTTACAGAATACAAGCACAGTAGAAGGGTTGCAGGGGACGTTTTTATGATTGTAGTTGTATCTTGTGATCATCATCGTTTTGCTCTTTGGATCTAACTTGGTTCACTTTTCATTTGGAATCCAAGTGCAGGCAGTAGAACCAAAGACTTTAAGGTGTTTGACTTCTGGCTTTCTTCTAGATCATGCTTCCTCTGGAGTCTTCTACTTCACCACCATCGTTGGAGATCTATTCAATAAGTATATTGCTGTGAACACTTTCTCAGCCCAAAACTTGTTTGGAACACACTTATTATGCAACATACACCTGGCCATCTTTGTGATAATGCAGTTCCGCCTTTCAACCACTCCATTATGCTATTAAGTGTAAGGTGTAGTGAAATGTCGTTTGATCCCATGTTTAGCACAAAAGTTATTGAGTTCTTTGGAACAAAATTTGCCACCATTATCAGACCTAAGAGAGGTAATGTGACAACGACTCTTTTGCTACTAAGGCTTTGAACTTTTGAAATTCATTGAACAAGTTAGATTTCAATTTCAAAAAATACATCCACATAGTGGCTTCTTTCTGCACACACAACATAGTCCACGTAGCCACAAAGGTAGATTGGGTTGCATACCCTTTTTTTAAAATTGGTCATTAAAAAGAATAGTCTTTTTTTGCCTATTATATGTTTGAGCACTCCTATAGGGGAGTTAGTAAAAGGCATTTGTGAGGAGGAGGTGGCGTGGGTTCAATGCCCTTTTAATTTTATCACCGAGTTACAAACAATGGGGGTGTTTATTTCTAAAGAAAGGTAGTGATGATTTTATTGTTTTTGTGAAGAAAGTTAGTTTTTAATTTTAATTTCACTATATTTCAATAGGTCTTCTAAATAATTTAGCCATAACTTTGGTGTATGAGCTCCCTTTTTCATACTTCAGTTGCATGTGTTGCTGGTTTAGTCAACTTTCCAGTGGTGGGCTGTATAATAGGAATTTGTTGATCACTTTGAAGAAAACTGAGGTCCTATGAGGCTGCCAACTAAGGTCTGTCTTTGACCTTAATATTGGCTCTAAGTTTCAATCTCCAAAACTGTCCTCTGCTGTTTTTAGGACAGCAAACAGTTTAGTAACTTTCTGCCCATAGTTTTTGTGGTTAAGTGTTCTTTGAGGTGCCCTTGCAAGTGTTTTCGTAACCCAATGTTAGCACATGCAATATAACTCAAAACAAGTAACACTCCTCTACTCTTTACAACACAAACAAGCTGATCGACACTCTAAGCATGCATGAAAATAGGACACATGTATTTTTGGTCAACATGACCCTGGATAAACCCCCCCCGGGGAAAACCAATTTGGAATGGAAGTATATATAAGTGGTGTTTAAAGCATGAGATACAACAAGAAATACAATATGATGGAACATGTATACAAAGCAAGCTCCTCTCGAGACTTGCCAAAGGATCCAGGAAGAAATGCGCCCAAGACTAGTGCACCTCTTCCCCTTGTTGCCAAATCTACTGAAGTGATGCGCCTTTGACCCTAGATGCTCTGAAGAAGAATCCCTTGCACACAAATTTGCTCTTGTGTTCTACCTCTCCATTGAAACAAACAGATTTGCAATCCTCCAAGTGTAGCTCCTCCCTGCTAGGTGTGCTATGCGCCCTCCTCCAAGCAATACTGATCACCACAAAATAATGGGTGCCAAAGCCTCCTAGAGCCCTCCATGGAAGGAGGCGCCCTTGCTTCCCTCTCTCAATGCTTCCAGCCTCATCCTCATACTCCCTCTCAAGCTCTCCAAGTGAGTAAATGAATGAATGAGCCTCTCTTGGCCCCTTGTGCCCTCCTTGAGAAATCCATAAGGAAACCTAAATGGGGATGGCTAGGATCATCCCAAGCCATCCCTAATCAATGGTTGAGATCATCCCACAATAATCTCAACCCAAAACCCACTTTGGGTTAAGTTCCCTAAGTTCACTTTATGTCTCCTAATTCACCCACAAAGTGAATTAATAGCCACTTTAGGCTAAAATGACCAGATTTCACTTTTGACTTAAATCTCCTAAGTCAAAGTGAAATTAGACATAAAGTACAAGGTACATGGGTACCAACATCTCCCTCTTGTGGTTAGAGGCTCAAAACCACAAGGGAACCACTTTCCGAGGTACACCAAAACTCAACACACTTGAGGTTCATTCTTTTACTTGGGATTTTTCCTAGAGGCGAGGAATTTTTACTTCCTAAGTAACAAAGGGACATATATCTTTTTCCTTTGCATTTTCACGAGGATTGTCATGCCCCATGCACCTGACCTATTACTTTGTGACTAGAGGCCTCTATATGGACAATTGTAGTTGACCTCGTTCCCCACTATGGTCAACATTGATGAATAAGTAGATCTGCAAATTCATAAATGTCGTGAGAAGATGGTTTCTTTGTTGGGTTTGAATGGTAAACTTCACAATGAAATTGCTTCCTTGTAGAATATTAATGACAAACATCATGTTGAGATTGCTTTGTTGCCAGAGAATATTGCTCAGTGTTGGGAACAAGTCACTTCTTTGCATGTTATTAATGCCAGTCAACATGATAGCTTGGCCAACTTCATGATAAATATATCGCATAACTCATGCCTATTTCGGGGTCCCTCATTAGTGGCCAGATAGTGCTGTACATTCTATATGCTAATTGCAAAGGGCCTAAGAACTCATCTTAAGTTGTGACTCCTGTAGCCACCCAATGCAGGACCCCTTTTAATAATACATCGCAGAACTCACGCTTGTTTTGGGGCACTACCCCTCATCAGTGGCTAGAGAGTTTTTTACGTTCTATATGCTAACTGCAAAGGGCCTAAGAACTCATCTTAAGTTACGACTACTATAGCCACCAAGTGGAGGGCCCCTTTTAATAGTACATCACAAAACTGACTCTTGTTTCGGGGTGCTACTCCTCATCAGTTGCCAGATAGTGCTGTATGTTCTGTATGCTAACTGCAAAGGGCTTAAAAACTCATCTTAAGTTACAACTTCTATAGCTACCTAGTGCAAGACCCCTTTTATTAATACATCGCAAAACTCACTCCTGTTTCGGGGCACTACCCCTCATCAGTGGCGAGACAATGCTGTACATTCTGTATGCTAATTGCAAAGGGCCAAGAACTGATCTTAAGTTACCACTGTTGTAGCCACCTAATGTAGGACCGCTTTTAATAATACATCACAGAGCTCATGCCTGTTTTGGGGCACTGCCTCTCATCAGTGTCCAGACAATGCTGTACGTTCTGTATGCTAAGTGCAAAGGTCTTAAGAACTCATCTTAAGTTATGACTGATGTAGCCACCCAGTGGAGGACCCCTTTTAATAATACATCGTAGAACTCACGCTTGTTTCGGGGTGCTACCCCTCATCAGTGGCCAGATAGTGCTGTACGTTCTGTATGCTAATTGAAAAGGGCCTAAGAACTCATCTTAAGTTACGACTATTGTAGCCACCCAATGCAGGACCCCTTTTAATAATACATCGTAGAACTCATGATTGTTTCGAGGCGCTACCCCTCATCAGTGGCTAGACAGTGTTGTATGTTCTGTATGCTAACTGCAAAGGGCCTAAGAACTCATTTAAGTTACGATTGCTGTAGCCACCTAATGTAGGACCGCTTTTAATAATACATCACAGAGCTCATGCCTGTTTCGGGGCGCTGCCTCTCATTAGTGTCCAGACAATGCTGTACATTTTGTATGCTAAGTGCAAAGGGCTTAAAAACTCATCTTAAGTTATGACCGATGTAGCCACCCAGTGGAGGACCCCTTTTAATATTACATCGTTGAACTCACGCTTGTTTCGGGGTGCTACCCCTCATCAGTGGCCAAACGGTGCTGTACATTCTGTATGCTAATTGAAAGGGCCTAAGAACTCATCTTAAGTTACGACTATTGTAGCGACCCAGTGTAGGACCCCTTTTAATAATACATCGCAGAACTCACGATTGTTTCGAGGGCCTACCCCTCATCAGTGGCTAGACAGTGTTGTATGTTCTGTATGCTAACTGCAAAGGGCCTAAGAACTCATCTTAAGTTATGATTGCTGTAGCCACCCATTGCAAGACCCCTTTTAATAATACATCGTAGAACTCACGCCTGTTTTAGGGTGCTACCCCTCATCAATGGCTAGATAGTGCTCTACGTTCTATATGCTAACTGCAAAGGGCATAAGAACTCATCTTAAGTTACGACTGCTGTAATTACCCAGTGCAGGACCTCTTTTAATAATACATCGCAAATCTCACGCCTATTTCGAGGCGCTACCATCATCAGTTGTCTGACAATGTTGTGCGTTTTTTATGCTATTTGCAAAGTTCCTAAGAACACATCTTAAGTTATGACTGCTGTAGCCACCCAGAGCAAGACCCCTTTTAATAATACATCACATAACTCATGCAAATTTTAGGGTGCTACCCCTCATCAATGGCCAAACAATGTATACGTTTTGTATGCTAACTGCAAAGGGCCTAAGAACTCATCTTAAGCTACGACTTGTTGAATTATATATCTTTGGAAGCTATTTTCCCTATTGTAACTAACCATGTAAATAAAGTTTTGATATAGTGTTAACTTTATGTCAAGCATCAAACACATGACAAGTGTCAACCTTATACCAAGTCAACCATATGCCATGTTTTAACCTCATAGCACCTCTAAGAGGGCTTCTTAGGGAGGCTGCTTAGGATGGTTGGGGTGGCCAGCTTAGGGGGGTTGCTTAGGGTGGTGGTATGACAGTTGTATAACAATTGCCATACAATCCTAAGACAACAATTTATGGCAACCTCTAGAAGAGACAAAGGAAGTGACCTTTGGGACATTAGGAGGTGGCTCTTGGGAACTTTAGGAGGTGGCTCTTGGGAACTTTAATAGGTGACTCTTGGTAGCCAAAGGAGGGCAGGTATGACAGCTGTTATACATCTGTTATACATTCTTAGGGGGCTGCTTAGGGCAGCCAAACCAACTTATAAAAAGGGGCATTCACTTACCATTTACATACCTTTTGTTTTGCTGGAGTCTTTTGTTGAGGCAAGGCATCTATTTGCTGAAGTATTTGCTGCTGGTATATGGCAGCTAGTTGTTGAAGTCTTATGTTGTTCCTTGCTGACATAAGGCTGCTACAAATACTATGTTAAAGCTTCCATAACTCTGCTACAGCAAGAAGGAAAGTCGATTATCTTTTGGTGAGTTTGTCAAGCTGTTACTATAAGTGTTAGTTCAACTATTTGTGAAGTTTGTAAGTGCTGAAACAGAGGTATTGTTTCATCCCTCTGAGTCCTAGCTAGTTACTCTAAAGTCTTGTACTGGTATTGTACTTTGTTGAAGAATCTACAGAGAAGTTTTGGTTGGGTTTTCTACCCCAAGAGGGTTTCCCAGGGTATACTTGTGTTCTCTCTGTAATTGTCTCACTTTCAGTGATCCTGATATATGCAAGATGTATTGGTATGTTGATTGTATGCTGTAAATTTTTAAATTTACCTACATGCATCACTTTTTCAACATGGTATCAAAGCTTCCCTGAAAGAAGCCATTTCTACAGAGAGTTAATAGATTTGTGAAGGATACTACAATATTTCAGTTTTTTGAAGGAAGTAAAAAACAAGGACAAGATGATGTCAAGCACTAAGCTTGATGAGAAACTTGAGGGACCTGATAACTTCAGAGCATGGAAGTACAAAATATCCCTTGTTCTGGAAGAAAATGACT
>ML776895.1:208944-246713 GCA_009831015.1 Picea engelmannii | reverse complement strand
AAGTACGCCTAAATATGGATTCTTTTATTCAATCGGCGGCGCTCCTCAAAATAGTCACGACCGTGACCCTGACGTCTCCCTTTGAAGTCTTTTCCATCTTCCTGTGCAGGCGCGCACGACGAGGTGCGGATGCTCCTGCATCATAAGAGGATAGTAAAAAGGCAAATTAAGGGGTTTGAAAAAATGTAGCGCTTAGAAAGTGGTAGCTCAAGAGCAAGCACATCCTCCACAAAGGTGCTCATAGAAATGGACTCAATGACACCATAAGCCATGAAGTAGGCCCAACACGTACCACTATCACACTTACTCTTGAAGGGTTCTTTTCTTTCATTGCTTCCCCCGAGACATATCCCTCTACTTGGGTCTTTTCTTTCATTGCTTTGGTTGGAACTTGGCACACCTAATAGGGTCAGATGAAGGTCCTCCCATATTCAAACTTGTCAACGTACGTAAGGTCCTGAGCTAATGTGAAATTTGAAGGGGATACTTGATGTGAATTATTCATGTGGCTTATATCTTAAGTAACAACTTACTTTGCATGATTTAAGGACTGGTATATCTTATGAAGATTGGATTTACTTGATTTCATATTTCGTTTTGATCTGGATGCCCTTGGCATGGTTCTTTGAAGGTCACCCCAGGCTTTCACCCAAGACGTTGTGCCTCTATTGCAGGCTATGGCCCATGTGATGCAGAGCATTGAGTCACCAAATGGCTGACACATTCATACATTGACTCTCACATCTTCTGGACCTTGGACGATGGACAAATGAGCTTGATTTTGATAGATGTGGTCATGGTGGCACATAGATGGGAAGGAAGTCCACACCATGGGCTCTACACCCCAGAGACTATCATGCATTGGATGGGGGACGTTGCATAGGGAGATGATTGGAGGACACACACTCAACACTCTTCTCCACCTTGGATGCTATGCTCTACACCTTGGACGTTGGCCCTCTTTTGATGATGATGTCACACATTAGGGTTTGATGATGATGGGGCTTGTTTTCCATTTGGGGCACCATTGATGATGTGACATGGCCATGGATGAGGAGATGCACCTCCTACCATGATTGCACCATGAGATGATGACACATGGCCTTGGAAGGCCTGCACACACACTCTTGGAGCATGACGACTACACATGTGACCTAGGAGGGCATTGTTAAATTATTTTGGCATGATTTATCATTTGTAAAAGAAATTTGAGGGGTCAACCCCACTTGTGACATAGTTATTGACTTTCTATGGACAAATTGAGTGCTAGGGTTTGCTTATAAGCAAGGCTGGCGCTCCAACTCTTTTTCATCATCACTTCTCCCCTCACACTTGTGAGTAGGAGCTCTAGAAAAGTTCACTCTCTTCTCTTTTTTGTCTTTTGGATCTTGTGCACTACTCTTGGAGGAGGATTTCTTTGTGGATGCTTTGCTTTCTTGGATGATATCTTGTTGCAACTAGGGTTTCACTTGGTATAGCGACTTGGATAAGTAAGTGATTTACTTTAAGTTTATGTGTTTGCTCATGGTATAATTGTTAATTACTATCTTGTTGCATGTTACTTTGCCCTAGTAAAACCCTAGGAAGGAGACATAAGTCTTTCTCTCTAATACTTTTGTTTGTCCAAGATTGGGGAAGGCATTAAGAGACCTAGTCTCTTTCTAAGATTCAAAGGCTTAAGGCCCAAGAGGCTTTGCACCTTAAGGTTTTGATCTTAGACATTTGATCCTTGACCTAGGTCATCTAGAAGAGGGAAAACCACATCTAGGGCCCGAGAGGCTTTGCACCCTAGGAATTGTTTTCTTGAAGGTTTAACTCCTAAGGCCCAAGAGGCTTTGCACCTTAGCGTTTGAACCTCATTCTTCTTGATTGTCTAAGTCTCTCTTCAAAGGTTTCATGCTTGACTCCATTTGCCCTAGAAAAGACAATGACGCTAGTCTAGAACTCTCCTTGTGGTGAAAACATTTTTAGAATTAACATTCTCTCTCCTAAAGTGATTTGACTAACCCTACTAACTCTAACCCTAGCAAACAAATGATATTTATTGCTGCTGGTATAAAAGTTTGCTACAGCCACTAGGGTTTACTTTAATTACTGCATACATACTTGGAATAGTGGCTAAAGATGCCAATAATTCAGATCTAGCAATTGGATGTTGTTGCACATTTTGAAGGCTTAATTTTATGCTAAATTGCTATATTTCTGGGTACTTTTTCCTATTGCTGTTACAAAAGATTAATTGCTGTTATACTTTGTCTTACTGCTGTAATTTACAATAGCAATTGGTTTATTTGCTTATCTAGTGTCTAAAAGGTCATTAATGAGTTATATAACTTGGTAATTGTCTATATTATGATTTGGACTGTTATTTGTCTCGTACAGGTGAACCAATTACCTCGTTACCTTCCTTACCTCTCCTAGACCTAGACCTAACATTTAGGTAACCGAGATAGGGGGCTGTAGGTTCGGCTATTCTTGCCATTTGATCCCTTGAGGTCACCAGGGAAGCTTCCCTTGTGTTGGACCTTCTTTCATCACTAAAACGAGGGATGTATCTACTTAGGTGACAGTGGTAGAAACTTCCAATTGTTACACAATATTGGGATCTTGTGGAGGGCTTTGCACAAGTACAAATCCTGTGATAACAAGTCCAAGTCATGTGACTTTGGATAATATCGGCCACTAATAAAGACTATAAAGTTGATTGCTTTATAATAGTGGCTACTATTGTAAAGAGTTGTATTATGTGCATATTATTGTTTATTAAGGATTGCTTCATACTAAATTCTCTGCTTGTTGAGTGCAAATAATGGTTCTATAAGGCCAAATTCAAAGCACCAACCAAGAAATAAAAGTTTGAGTCTTGAAAAAAATGTGCTATATTGAAATGATGAATCATGAATTTTAACGAAGGATAGGGCTTGATATTTATATTGACTTTGTGCTCTTTGGTGAGCAGTTGTGGCCAGTGGTCATGACCTTTGAACAAATGAAGCTGTTATTAATATAAAATTGTAGATATTTTTTTGGGTAGATGCTTCTGGTCAATGATGCAACACCTTCCCCATTGTGGGAATTTATTGCTTGTAAGCTAAGTCACCTGACACGTCCAAACCCCCCCTCGTGTCGCGAATCCTACGTGTCGGACACCAAACAGTAGGACACGTGTCGGATACTCGTTTAGGACGTGTCATGTTCACAGGACACGCGTGTCTTGAAAATAGGACACGTGTCCTGCTCAGAAAAGGACCCTGGCTCATGTTTTCTCATGCAAGTTGGAGTTGTGAGGTGTTTCAGTGTGCAACCAAGGGTTATTTTGCCTTACTAATTCTATTTAAAAAGGTCACCACCCCCTCCATTTTACCCGCCCTAGTAATTAATGGTAACATTAAATTCTTAAAGTAAAAGGATGAAAATGAAAGATAAAGGAGAATGTCACTTAAATTTTTAACATTACCATTAATTGTTTCAGGATGTTTGAGAGTGGTTCCAACCTCATTGTACTTCATATGGAGAAAGTAGAATTTTAGGTCCCATTCAAAATTCAGCAGACTTAACGGTTTTCAGGATTTCAAGATTGGCAGAATTGCAATGTTTCCACTGGATTCTATCATGTAAAAGGGTATGAAACTGGCATTTAATCAAGGGCACCATACCCTTTATGTACCTCGATGTTGGTGGCATTGATTGTTGAACTCTTCTGTCACGACCCCAGTAAAAATGTACCCTTCACTCAAGTATAAACTCTTATGTTGAACTCTTCTCTTTGTCATCGTGTCAAGTGACTTAGTGGTGTATCTGCACACCAACCTCTGTCTTATTTGCAGGCACTGGGCAGAGAGAAGAGTGGTTGAAGGGAAAGACAAAGATGTGGGATGTGTTTCCCGATGATATGGGTTTGGACAATAGTGTTGAGTTGGCAATGTCATCATTTATGTTAGTAAC
This sequence comes from Picea engelmannii, assembly GCA_009831015.1. Taxonomy (NCBI): domain Eukaryota; kingdom Viridiplantae; phylum Streptophyta; class Pinopsida; order Pinales; family Pinaceae; genus Picea; species Picea engelmannii. Next base: position 242,768 of record ML776895.1, on the reverse strand, counting down.
TTAGTAACTTAGTAGTTACTAAGTTAGTACTAGTTGTATGATTGAATTTGTATCATCATCATGTAACTGTTTACAGATTAATTATTTCATTTTTGCATGTGTAATTCATAATTTAATTATATATATATATATATATATATATATATATATATATATATATATATATATATAACATGTCCTCCGTGTCCTATTTCCGAGGGTCGTTGTGCCCGTGTCGGATACTCGTATTTACGTGTCCCCCGTGTCCCGTGTCCATGTGTCAGGGGACTTAGCTTGTAAGCAAGTGCATCTCACAACATACATGATATACCTCAGCTAAGCGGTTGCTAGTGGAGGGCATATGTTCCATCAAATTTTCTCAGGACTTGCAGCTGGCCTCTACCACGAGTTGGTTCGCTTGCATGGGTGAGACAACGCCACTTGGGGAAAGGGAACCTTGGTAGATGTAATAACCACACCCCACTTTTACTAACCAGGAAAGTCCCCATTGAGTATTAATCTATAAATATCAGCTAATTATAAATGTTATTATAAATTGTTTATAGGCAGAAGGGAACTAACAATATAAATTGTATGAAGAGTTGTCTGGAAATATCACATCCATTTTTCATTTGAATGTGATATTTCTGGAAAATTCTTCATACAATGATACTGTTCGCAGAAGTCTAAGGTTTAAAAATTAACAATATAAAATTAGTCTGCTCATTAATTAATAGGAAAATTGAGAAATAACTTGTATTTTCGTGCAATAAGCCACTCTCAATTTCATTACAAGTATGAAATTGTCATTTGGAAGGGGTTCAATATGGTTTTCCTAGAGGATGGACTTTTATTTGCTTACATCAAGTTTATATATAAGATCAATATGGTTTGCAACGGGTATAGACTTTTGCAATTTATTTTGATTTCCTTGCATCTTATACAAATGGTTTATCTGCTCGTAGTGGAGGTATTTTTAGCTCCATGCAACAGTGAGCGTTGTCTGTTTATTTTGTACTAGGTCTCTTGAACTTACAACAAATTTAACAAGAAAATCTATAGCCTATGAAACAGATGAATATTGTCAATTTGACTTACATGTGTTATGATTCTTGTAGCTTTTCATGATAGATGTATAGATTTAGTATTTACTGTCTTTTCATAGGGCCAAAAAGGTAGAGATGAGGATTTTGGAAATCCTGAAGTAAAAAAGATAGGAATTGAGAATAAAATTGATGTTTTGGATGATGTTCACGTAAGGATCATGGTTGTTGTGCTATTTCCTGAAATGTCTTATGCTACCTTAGTAGTAGTAATGCAATGTTAGTTTTTAGTATTCATTATAGGGAAAGAAATAGGTTGAAGAGAAAGGTTATGCCTATTAATAGCGAGAAAATTATACTTGTATGCATCCTTGGATACTGACTCTACCATTTCAGAAATAATCATTCAGGCAAACGTTCTAAATTTGAACCTAATATTTAAATAAAATTATCCTGTGTTCTTTTGCATCCTTCCCGTTGCTTGTCAATATCCATTTGTGCATTGTATCCTTGTTGAACCAAATTTGTATTATTTGTGAAACAATAATATTCTATGGATTCTTTCATTTTTTACTTCAAAGTTTACTCTACTAGAACACGATAGGTATATCTCCATCCAAGTCAGTATCTATGTGAGAATGATTATCATAATTTACAGAGAAACTCTGTTATGCCTGCAAGTGACAGCTGTAATCTCATCCAGTAGATAGCCAGTATATCTTAGTTAATGTTTTCATGGAGATTGGTACATGTTGTCCTCAGGAGTCAGAAGTTAGAACACTCCTGTGAAGCTAAATTTTTTAACCAGCTTCATTATTGTGTGAGAAATAATTTGGTTTTTGTGTTTGGTTAGTACATGCAAGGCATTGGTTATGTGTGTGAGGTGAAGGAAAAATACTTTATTTTTATTATTTTTTTAATTGATCCCATCACTGTTACAGACTGCCATTTCAAATAGTTAGTAACCAGCAAATTAAGAAACTCATATTTGTTATATTGCTTGTGGATATTTTAATTAACTCCAGTGGTGGTGGATCGACAACTGTTGCTGCAGTCCATGATGGTTATGTTCTTCAAAAGGTATGTCGAATGCACTTGAAAGTCATATTACATTAATTATCTATTTCACATACTATTGCACATTAAATATAGTGTATATTTGACAAATTAGGACGTGTTTGTAACAGAGAGGGAAATAATGTTTGCTACAGAAACCTGAGCAAGCACATTTTAAACATGACATACATTCCTATTTCCCAATATGTACATTAGCATGTTGATCAGCAAATGTGATTATTTCCCAATATTTACATCCCAATCCAGATCCGGACCCAGATCTATGGAAAGACAGATCCTCGTTCTAAAATTGGGAGATGCTATCATCTGCAGGCCCTCCCTTCTACTCACGTGTCCCTTCTTGCTTCCCTGTCAGCTTCTGGCTCCTCCACCCCCCCCTCCCAGATTACTGCAGCCTCACATTTGGTCCTTTTTCATCTCAATTCCCCCCTGCTTGCTTGTTTTGAACCAGTCATATGTTTGGGTGGACTGTCTTACCTACGTGGGTAATGACTTCCTGTCTCCAGTATCAAATATAGGAGAGTCAAATTACAGAACCTAGTGAGTTGGAGATAATTTTTTTGATGTTGTACAATGTAAAATATTACAGGAACAATTTTTTCAGGTAGAGACACATTTATTATAGACTTGACATCATAGATGTCCCCACAGGAATTGATGATCACAGGGATTGAGCAGAAATATTCAGGTCTTCAACAGAAATTATCAGAACTAGAATTTTTTTTTTATCTCTTGAACAGTCCTTTGTGCCTTTCCAGAGGAATTCAACTACTAGAGAATGAATTTATGGATCTAAAGAATAAACAAGCCAAATTTTTTAACCAACAAGAGAACTTCAAGAAAGAAACAATAACCTGACAACAATCTATCCAGAAACAAGTTGAAGTACAAAGTTCATGGGTACAAGTGTTTGGGAAGAAAGCACCTCTGATTGTGGAGCTAGCAGTGCAAGTGAAGTTCAAAGAAGAAAGGTATAGGTGTGCTAAGGAACTTAACGTCAGAATTTGTGGCCCCTTTACTTCTTCTAACCCTTACAAACCAGCCAATCCTTAATACATGAAACCCTATAATTGAAGGACATCATATTTGAGAGAGCATCGATGACAAACAAATGATAATCTTAATGCTGATCTAAAAATAACTTATAAGCTCATTTTGCTCCTTAGCGATATTTTTTTGGGAGAGGATCTCACATGTCGAAGAACTTAAAGGCTAGGGCACAAGTGGTAGCAACTGGAAAGGAAAACAAATGGGTGTCAATATATACTATTAAGGAAGTGATATGCGACTCCCCTCCCTTAGGGTGGTTACTTCCTTGGCCAGATAAATGACAGTGTCCTTGGGTCAAGGAGGGGGCACCTACTGTGTCTATTGTATGCTGGCACTATTATTGTTCGGTTTGGTCCTCTCCGAGTCCTTTCTAGCAGTGTAGTTAGAATTGGCTGGTTTTGAACCAGTTTTGGGCCAAACCGGTTCAAGCCATTGGCTGAACTGGCTAGTTGTTGGTTCAACCGCTGAACTGATCAATTCAATGTGAATCAATCAGCTGGGAAGTTCAGACCTGTCTGAACTAAGCGGTTCCAATACGTTGACTAAGCAGCCTATCCATGACCCAATGATCCTTAAAAAACAAAAGAAAAAGTAACCACCCCTAAAAAGGCTAATCTGCTTTGTTGTGAAATTGGTCACCTTCAACTTGGTGATGTTGTCCAGAATGACTTATATTTTTAGTTTCAGTAACTGTTAGCAATAAAAGTTAAAGTGGGTTCCACATTTTAGGATCAGACCATTAGACCTCATGTGGAGCAGGTAGAAATTGGGTTTTAATAAGCTTTCAATGCACTTTAACAACTTTTCCAGCATTTTAACATATATCATATATGCAAAACAGGGCCATGTACCCCTTTATCCTGCATTCTTTGAGTTGGGAATAATGGGATTTTATTTTATTTTCAAGTAAGAAATTGATATTACCTTCTTAAAACCTGAGAATTTACATGCACAGCCTTCTTAAGCTTGGGTTACCAACATTGGAAACCAACCCAAGCCCAAGCATATTGCAAAAAAAAAGCATCCTCAGAGGTGCCAAAAAACTGCAAATTTTCTATTGTTACTCTAGACATATAGCAAACTGTTAATAAAACTATAAACATCAGAGCTAAAATGGGACCTGAGACTAAGACACCTAGATAGTTAAAAGACCAACCAACATGCTTTGACACATTAGTGTTTTGAGTGAGGATCTTTGTCACCAGGCAGGATGACCATGTGGCGCAGCGGCAGTGGAATGGGCAAGTATGGAATGGCTGCAGCCGGGGGTGCCATCTCCTCAGCATGCCAAGGATTCGCCTGGTGGGAACAAAAGGCCAGTAGCATAGTAACCTTGTTGTCCAACTGCTCCACTTTGTAGCTCAAGTCTGCAACCTCACTTCTAACTTCAAAGAGTAGATTCTTATGAACCTCCACTAGGTGAGGATTCTCAGCCACTGTGCGTGAGTGTTATTCCATTGGAGGAGAATTCAGAGGTGGAGATGGAGGATGGCAATCCTCCAAGGACTTGGCACCTTCAAATTATTCATTGATCTGCAGAGGAGGGGCCATGACAGGTTGACTACAGAAATTGCCTAATAGATCACCTCACCTGTGGCCACTGCAACATCTTCCTCCCATTCAACGAGACATCCCCAAGAGAATGCATCCCCCAAATCTGAATGCAATTCGGACTTCTCCACTTGAGTTCCCATATCCTCATTCAAAACCACATCCAGATAAGACAGATCCTTCAGCTGACGGAGCTGAACTGGCCTGCTGGCCACCCCTTTGCCAGTGAGCTCCCTTGCCTCTGCAAGTGTGCCCCCTTTCCTGTAGAAGAGGCATTAAGAGGGGAAGAATGCACAAAAACAAGGGAGAGGGGGTCGCAGATCTTCTCTCAAACCACTAGCAAAATCTCCAAATGTTGTGTTCCCAGTCTGAGACTGCAATAAAGATCATTCCTCCACTTTCTACCGTTTCCATCCTAGAACAAGCAAACATTAGAGATAGAGTCTGCATATTTAATGTTTAAATGACTTGAGTATTACTACCCTTCGAATCACCTGTACTGAGAACCAGAGCCACACTCTCTAGACATCGGGTTGAGATTATGAGTGGAATGAAGGCGATATAGGTAGAGCCTTCCATGCATCCACCTGGGAGATTGGGAGGCTAGGTGGCGGGGCGCTCATTTCCTGAGTGTGCTCGCATTAGTCCTGCAATAACACCCCATCTTGGGGGGGGGGGGGAATAATGGAATTCTATGATTGAAACCTGTTGATGTTTGGACAACGTCGGGAAGACATTCTCCCAGATTAATAATTAATAATATTATATATATATATATATATATATATATATATATACTAATAACAATAATAAAAAATAGTTATTATAATTATTAGAGACGCATCCTTTCATGGATGGTCACCATATGTGCCTTTAGGTTCTCTATATATTTGGCACATTCATCATCATAATAAATTATCTCATATGAATCTATCACATCATCTCATATAATATCTCATATATAGAAAAATCAACATGGTATCAGAGCAGAACTGGGCTTGACTCCCTCACAGGAGGGCCCAAGAAAATGAGAGTAGAGTAAAGTGTTGGGAGTGTTAAATTTATGGGGTTGTAACAATCTCTATGTACAACATATTTACTTTTTACTCCTACCTAAATTCTAGAAAGAATTCCATAAATTATGGTGGGCAATAATTTCTAGTAAAAATGTCTAATTACCTAATATGAAGAATGCACTGCATATTTACTTCTACCTATATTTATGCAAAGAATCGCATGAATTATGGAGGAACAATTTAACAAAGTCAAATGCTATGTGGATGGATTATAACCAAATTAATCTTTGGGTAGTTACGGTTGGAGTTTTACTTATACAGCTAGAAGTGACAGTTCTTCTTTATTATTATAATCATTTAGCACATTAGCTGCATAAATAAGATCACTAAAAGAGAGACAATCACAAAAACAATAGAGACACACAAATTATCCTGGGAAACCCTCATGGGGGAGAAGACCCAACAAAACTTCCTCAATATAGATAGACCAAAGTCTGAACAAAAGATCCTCCTCTACTCCTTCACTAGGAAGAGTAGCTCACCACTTGACGAAGAAATACCAAGAGATAGACTAGAAACCCTCCTTGACATCACCCCCAGTTGCAACAGTTTCTTCTCCAAGACTTGCGCACTGCAGAGCTGGTTATTGAGTGACCAGATGAGGCACTGGCCTCTCTTATAAATAGTGGTCTTACTAGCCTATAATTAGGTCTAGGTGGACCTGTCACTTTACGTTACGATTCTTCTTTATTATTATAATCATTTAGCACATTAACTGCATAAATAAGATCACTGGAAGAGATACAATCACAAGACACACAGATTATCATGGGAAACCCTCATGGGGGAGAAAACCCAACAAAACTTACTCAATATAGATAGACCAAATACCGAACAAAAGATCCTCCTCTACTCCTTCACTAGGAAGAGTAGTGCATCACTTGAATAAGAAATACCAAGAGATAGACCAAAAACCCTCCTTGACGTCACCCCTAGTTGCAATAGTTTCTCTTCCAAGACTTGCACACTGTAGAGCTGGTTAGTGAGTGACCAAATGAGGCATTGGCCTCTCTTATAAATAGTTGTCTGGCTAGCCTCTAATTAGGTTTGGGCTGACTTGTCACTTTACCCTCTTAATTTACAATTAACTGTCAAGGCACAATAGGGCCGACTTTTACTAAGGCACAATAGGGCCTACTTAAATATAATATAATAATATTATTCAACTGTCTCTTAGGTAGAATATTCTTCGAAGTTACAATATTTCAACACTCCCCCTTAACAAGAAGGGTATTCTACTGACAACATTAATAACAATTGACTGGACTCAATACATCATCAAGAGGAGGGGACATCGTGATCAACATCGGGAACACTGTCAGTCATATCTATAGGTCATCATAAGCTTTTCTCATCATCAACATCAATAGAAACTGAACATCATCATCATCTGCAGCGCGGAGCTGGAGTAACATCATCATCATCAACAACATGAAGTTGGAACATCAACATCAACAACATGAAGTTGGAACATCAACATCAACAACATGAAGATGGAACATCAACATCATCAACACGAAGCCGGAACAACAACATCATCAACAACATGAAGCTGGAACATCAACATCAATATGTGGCAACAAAATGAGGTAGGTGCATCAACAACATCTGTGGTACTCTGACAGACCGTCCTTACCGGACCTTCGAGATTTGCCCAGGAATCATAAGCTTCCCTAGGACATAGAATCCTAATTGAGCTACCACTACTAACCACAGCTGACATATACATGCACAGGTACTTTGACAGACTGTCCTTACTGGACCTTCGAGATTTGCCCAGGAATCATAAGCTTCCCTAGGATATAGAATCCTAATTGAGCTACCACTACTAACCACAGCTGGCATATACATACACAGGTACTTTGACAGACCGTCCTTACTCGACCTTCGTGATCTGCTCAGGGATGATCAGTCCCCTAGTATATAAAATCCTAACTAAGCTACCCGCTGTTGGTCAGGATACCATAGTATCATCAACATCACTCCCCCTTTCAAGGGAGGTCCTTTCGGACTACACCAAGCTTGTCTCAGAAGTACTCAAACTTCACACGAGACAGAGGCTTAGTCAACACATCTGCAACCTGCTCATTTATGCCAACATATTGGAGCTTCACAACTCCCTTTTGTACCAAGTCACGAATGTAGTGATATCAGATCTCTATGTGCTTCGTCTTATTGTGGAACACTGGGTTCTCTGTCATCTTTATGCAACTCTGGTTATCACAAAAGATCACGGTAGCATCCATCTCTAGGTCAAATAGACCTGTCAACAAATTTCGAAGCTATATGGCTTCACAACTGGTGGAGCATGCTGCAATGTACTCTACTTCTGCCGTATTGAGAGCAATATTGGATTGCTTCCTACTTTGCCATGAAGTCATGGCTGACCCCAAACTGAAACAACATCCTGAAGTGATTTTTTTGTCTGAAGCACTTCCAGCCCAATCTGAATCAGTATAGCCATACAATCGAAAGTCACATTCTATGGTAAAATAGAGGCCATAGCCCAAGGCACCCTTAAGGTATCTCATCACATGCTTTGTAGCTAAAAGGTGAACACGTCTGGGCTCCACCAGATACTGACTCAAGGTGTTCACAACAAAGCATATATCTGATCTGGTATTCGTTAGATACATCAATGAACCAATCATCTGTCTGTATAGAGTAACATCAACTATTTCTGACGAAGTATCAACCAATAAATTCAGATTCGTCTCCATAGGTGTGGACATGGTTCTACAGTCCATCATGTCGAATCTCTTTAGAATTTTCACAACATACTTTCTTTGACCAAGGAAAATCTCTTCTGAGCTCTGCCATACTTCAAGACCTAAGAAATAGTGCATTGGGCCTAGTTCCTTCATTTCAAATTTAGCGACAAGCTTCTTCTTACAATCTGTGATGAGCTTTTCTTCACCAAGGTCTTGGAGCTTGCTTCTACTTGTAGACATGAGTCTTCCTGTCCTGTACTTCGAAACCGAATTTTCACATCACATTGTACCAACCTGGTACACTTGCTCAACTGCAACTCAATTTGCATAATCATGTCTTGGTTCTATGTGCTTTCTGCAAAGAATTTATCTCACTGCCTGAGAGTATGTCCTCTACTTTTTCTGCAATTGTTCCTTCTGGAACAGGGAGTCTGCACTTGCAACTACTATTTCTGAAGTTGAGAATGATTGTTCTATTCTCATTGTAGCTGCTGAACTCTGAGAGTAGCTCTTCTATTTTATCATGGTAACAACTTTATTTGAAACTGAGAGTGGTTGATACTGAAGGTAGCTTTTCTTCTTTCATGGAGGGAACTCAATCTTAAATACAGGGACTGCTCCCTCTGAATCTCATACTGTATCAGAATCATGGTTGTTCCGACTGTCTTCACAAACATTGGAACTACTTCTTCGATTATTGGAGCGAGTTTCTCATCATAGTCTTCTCCCTCTTGCTAGGAGAATCCTCTGGACACAAATCAGGCTTTGTACATCTCTATATTGTTATCTGCAACATGCTTGATTTGTTAGATCAATATTGGAAGTCATCGCTAACTTCCCTTCTGGTCTGAAGGAAAAATCCATATCCCAATCCTTCTGACTGGCTTCCTCCTTTGTCATTGAAACAAGGGATACTTCCCAGAAGATTTCATGTCTCCTAGAGGTCGCTGAAGCTACGACCTAGTCTTCTTAACTTATGGCATATGTATGTCAGTCTTGGAAGACATCTCTTTTTCCCATCTGATCCTTTCTAAGATCAGACTTACTTTGAGTCTCTATGCTCCCTCTGAAGCTTGACTCCCTCTGAGTCTATATAATCTTTTGAGCCATTTGCTCCCTTTGATATGTCTCCATATGGGATGTTCTGTATCTAGAAAAAGTAGCTTCTTCTTCTTCTTCGGTACATGGATGTATACAGTCATGTATACAACTTGGATAGTCTGCTCCATGTCTCGCCTAATATGTTGCCTCCCACAACCATCACTATAGCTCCCTCAGGGTTATCACCTGTGACCTGCCTGGAACAAGAACAACAAGGGAGAAACAATAAACAAGAATAATACTCTTTATATTAATAAAAATAGCGAGAACAATTGTCATAGTAGATCCTTGAAAGCTATCTCTTGCGAACTGCCTGAAATACAATACAATAAGAAATACAATAATAAGAAATGAGAGAAACACTCTTCTGGTGTTGTGATCAATCATTCCTCCATAGTGACCTAGAGACAAAACAAGAAGTTTCTCCTAGGGAGATGTTAGTTATATCTAATAAATAATTACAATCAACATTTATCTCAATAGTGCTCACATGCTACCAAGTATTCAATAATAAAACTTTTCAAAGATTGCTATCACAACTATAGTGTTTAGCAGTTATCAAACTTGATATGTGTAAATTTGAATCTTATCAATTTAATCAATCAAACTTGGAAGTTGGAGTCTTGTCCTCAAGAATGAGTGTTGCTTTTCTTCCGAGTCTCCTTCACTCAAGATGACAAGTATTTTCTTCAACCTGTCCTCTATACTAAGATAATATGCTTTCTTGACAGAAATCAGAGTTAGAGAATAAACTCTATAATCTCAACCTTAATCAATCTAATACTTTGACTTTAATTTTCACAAATGATTAGTATGATAGTCATAACTTCAATAGATCAAAATACAACCTAGATGTTCATAAGATCACAATAATGCCATAAAAAATAGAGGCATATCAAATTAATCAAACCTGGGGTGCGGATTTGAGATCCTTCTGGATCTACTATTGTTGTTTAAGCAAAATATCCTTTCTCTTGCAAATACCCTTTATAATAATGGTATAGTTTAAACATATGTAAGTACATACCTCTGATAGTATCGACAAATAGTGGCACCATTTGACATCAGCGACAAGCAATAACGAACATTTAAAATTTCAAAGGTGCTACAACTTGTAATCTAAAGGTAGTTGGAGATTTGCTAGGTGTTGATGGGGCCTAAATCCCTTTAACTCAACAGAAGGAACCAAATCCGCCACCGAGGCCCAATTAGACTCTGCAGCGTTTAATAGTGGAATGGTTTTCCAGATCTTGCGATCCGACCGGTTTAATCAATGGGCTTTACGTTTTCTTGTGAAGGCTTTCTCCTCCAGTTCGAACGTTCTCTTTTTTTGTGTTTTTCTCTTAGGTAGGACTGATATAAGATAAAGTCGATATAAACCAACTAAGTAACAAAGTGGGAACAAACTAAACTACTGGAGAAGAGGTTGAGCTTGGGATAACCCTTTACTCTAGCGTGCAGGCAATGATCGTCTACCACAGGCCTAGTAGTAATACGTTAACCATGTGAATATTCCAATTACTGTCTGAGATACAAATTATTAGAAGAAAACATGCATGTGATAAACGACGACAAGTAAAATAATTCACTCAACTCTAATCATCAATCACATATTAACACAAAGATTCATTTTCATCATTAAAGAAAGAACTGTAAAACATTGCATCAGATAACTTATTAATAGATTTAATAGCTCTTACTCGTTACTGCATCTATTCATGAGACGGGATAGGAAATAGTTCTTCTCCACATCCAATCATACACGCATTTGATGAAAACATAAACTTATCTCTGGTCCAGAAGGACATCTCAATTAAAGGCAGCTCCAAAATAGTTCTTAACAAAACAAAAAATGAGAGTTTCTTGCAACAACCATCAACCTTTCACTAATCGGTTGATGCTCCTATTTATAACATAAAATTAACTAAAAATAACAACTAAAGTGTAGATAAGTAAAACAAAATTTGCCACGTGGTGTTCTTTCATATGAGTCCTCTCAAGAGATCACTTAAGAGGGTGACTCTTCTTGTACTCCGACCATTGGATGAATAGACCCTCACAGGTATTGGCGTATGGGAATCTATGCTGTTCCATCGGGGTCGAGTGAATCTCTCTTATCTCTATCGCATGTGCCCGATACTTGACTAGACTGGCGCTTAACTATTGCAGCATAGCCCGAGCTTTGATCGGGTGTTCCATAAACTGTCGTACTTGGCCTGGCGCTGTGTCTGTCACCTTTGCTAGTTCTTCGACCCATAATGAATCTTGCTCGGTGTGCGATTTGACTATGTCGGGCAAGTCGACGTAGTCATCGGGCGTGCCAAACTCGGGGAGTCCGATATCCTTCATTGCCTTGTTGATTTTGACCCAGGTCTTCTTGCACTTGGCCCGTTTTTCTTGAATCGCCCGATGAGGTTCCTGAGCCATTCTTGCCCAATACTCGACCGACTTCTTGGTGTGGTTGATGCTGTTTTCCCTTAACACCCGAATGCCGTGCTCTTCGGTGTCTCGACCCTTTTGCACTGCGCTGATATACTCGATTCTTTCCACCGCTTGTTGCGCTTTCTCATACCACCTCTCCATATCTTTGCATGTCGCGAGTGCCATGAGAGTGTCTTCTTGAAGCTCGACTATCCTTGAAGTGAATAGGTGCCATTCATCTGAGAACTTGTTATAGCTCTCCTTGAATTCGCTCCTTAGGTACACTGCGGCCTTTGTGGTGTCCTGATAGTACTTATCCAAGTGGCTCAGATGTTCTAGTTCCTTCAGGGCGACGACCAATTCCTCTTCATCTCTTTTAGCTCTGTTTAGGGTGGCATCTGTGATTTCCATCCTTGCGTTGATGAGTTCGGACGTCTTGGCATGCTCTGTGTTGATTAGATGTTCCTTTGTAGTGATGAGGATGGAGTGATCTAAAGTGATCCTCCTCTTCTTGGTGGTCCTTTGGACAATAGCCTTCCTTTTTCGATCATAAGCTATAGCATGTATGTCGGTTACTTCGTCCACATGTTCGGGAATCTGCCGATCCCCCTAGGTGAGTCTATTTCCCAGACTTTCGATGGTATATACTTATTCAAGATTGGGTTCTTGAACTTCCTCGATGTGTTCCGAAGGCTCGACTTCTGTCTGTCGCTCATCGGGGGTTTGAGTATCGATTGAAATAGAGGCGTCGAGGATAGGCTTGATACTTACTTGTTCTTTCAGTGGGATCTCCTAGATTTGGGCGTTAGGCATAGGGGAAGATGTCTTCTCTGGTCCCTTTTCTTCTTCGATATGCACATGGGTCACAAGAGATACTTCTGGGATTTCATCATTGTCATATATCTTTATTAGCTCACTTAAGGGGTTGGACGCATTGGTCCTCTGCGATGCTTCGATGGTCCTTGCTTGAGCCGAAACGTCCGTCGGCGACCCGACTAGTGGCGTTGTAAACTCGGGGTCGTCTAACCCACTAATTTCATCAAGATCTATGAATTCAGGGCCGCTTGGGCCCATCTGGCTTCTATCCGGATTGTCTTCAGGGAGCCTTGCCATGTTTAGGATGTCCGGGTCATCTTGTAGCTGATCAATTATCCGTTGCGTATGTTCTAACATGAGTAACCCCCTCTCCCGCGCGTCCTGAGCTTCGGGGGAACTTCTATCTTGCACCGAGGTTACCTGGGGGATTTTTGCTACTTCGGCTGCTAGCATTTCTTCTCTGGCTCTCAGGGCCTCTTGACCTGATTGTTCTAGGATCGTCGTTTGTTCATCTAGGCTCATGGCTTTGAACCTGGTCATCTTGGGGTCGACCATCCTTGCCACAACTTCATCTCAATCCTGAGCACTTTCCGTGAAGACCTCATCTTCAAATTTGTCGTGGGCATATGGCCAACAGGACGACACTTGAGATGCATGTTTTAGGACTAGACCTTTTAGGTCGTGTTTGCGGAAACGACCGGTCTGGAATCAAAACTCTAATTGACTCAGTCCTTTTTTAGCTTGGGCGATGTCTTTTACTAGGTAGAAACCTATATGGAATCCATAAGGTATAAATGCCCGTTTCTTATCTTTCACCAGGGTAGCGTTGTAACCTTGCAGGATGGTCTGGTAGCAGATTTCCCCCACAAGAAGCCGATCGACAACATGCATAGGTAAAAGATGTGGTGCTCCGGTGGCCCCGAAAACCCTGATGTAGGTATCACGATCATCCAGATACCAGTGACCAATCTTTGCTATCATCTTTTTGGCCGTAGCTGACAGTCTCAGACACTCTTTCTTGAAAAGAATAAAATGAATGCATGTGATGAATTCATCGCAGATGAGGGAGTAGGATTTTTTGTACCAGTTCTCCCACAGGATGCTGAAATAAACATGGACCGGGAGCTCCGCGACGTGCCAACTTAAGTTCATGCCAGCGAAGACGTTTCTGGCGCACATGACATCCAGCAGGTATGACGCCATGTAGAAGGCTGGAGTCTCCCCTTTTTTCGGTGTTTGAGCCTGTTGTATGTAGATGCTCAATTGCTTTGAAATAAAGGCTCCCCAATTGAAGCCACTCCCGGAGATAGCTACTGTGTATGCTAGAGGCATCTACGCCTCTGAAAACCTGGAGCAGTCTTTCTCACCATACAACCGATAGATGAGTGCCATTAGGAAGATGTAAGGTTCTCTTAGGCTGGTCGTTTGGTATCCGTCGGAGGTTCGATTGGTGAATTTCTTATCTTCTTGCCACCATGAGGCCATCACCCGGCTAGTGTCGTGGTGCTCGTAAAATTTCACCACGAAATCGGTATTCAGTCGCTCCTCCGGGTCTCTAAGCTTGTAGTACTTCTAGACCTCCACCGGAAGGAAAACTTCGACACATCCACCATCGTCATCGTTGATTAAGCACTTCTACGTGTCCGTGTGGTCGATGAGCCACTGCAACAGCTCTATACAGGGGAACACCGGGGTTCTGCTTGCTACCATGTGTAGGTACGACCATCAGATATTTGGGAATACCTGGTTGTTGAGCGCTCTCACGTCTGGGTCATTGTGGGGGGTGTATTCAGGGAATTCCTCCCAGCTAATCTTCTTGAAGAGTTCTCCCCAATGTGGGAGTGCCGTCTTGGTCCCTATGCTAGCCTCTGTGTCTCCGAAGGCTGGAGGTTGAATGAAAGCCTTCTTGGTGGATGTTTTAATAACCGGTTTTGATCTTGGAGCAAATTCTAGCTGTTTCACCACCCCTAGAGAAGAGCCTTCTCCGACTTTTGGTTCCTTTAGCTTCGACGCTCTCGGAGATCGCCTAGTGGTTGGTTTTCGTGGAGGCATTGTTCCTGCAATCGAAACAAATCGTTTAGAGACTGCATACAGAGCAATACTGGAGGAAAATGTATACATGAAGTGAAAACACAGAACAACCAGACTGTTACATACCTGTAACACTTGCTAAACCTGGTTGTTTGATACTCACGGGATTTCAGAAGCTTGTGAATTGCTTGTCTCACTCCTCTGGATGCTTTGAAACTCCTTTATGCACAAAATGGTTTCGTTTACAGTGGCTTAAAAGAATTTAAACGAGGAAGAACTTACCGTGTCGCATCGACCAATTAATTCGGGTGATGAGTGAAATTTAAACAAATCTGCTGTCGAATCTTTGCAAATTTAATTCTTCGTGGGTTGATGGTGGAGGCGTGGAGGGTGGTGTGTTGAATTGGTAACTTCAAACAACCCATTTTGATTCGCACACGAAGTAGCAACTAATGCGAGATTTGGAATTAATTAGTCCTTTAAATGCTCCGTATCTAGCGCTAAAACATCCCATCATGTCGCTTTCCTAGTGGGCGGATCGGGGATCGGCGATGTGTTATGGGTGTTTCTGTTGATAACCTTCTGCGAAAAACCTCCGACGTCGGTCGATTTCATTGCATGGTGCTAATGTGGTGAAACTGGCTTGGGACACGTGGCAATGAAGATCGGTAGCTTAACTCGCGAATATTAGTCGGAGTCAGGACTTTCCTCCAGTTGTGTGTTCTTAAACTAAACCTGGGATCGCCTATGCCGAAAAAGTATCGGGGAACAACGATTGGGGATAAACTTATCGCGTATTTTTCTTTGGGTTAGCATCTTTGAAAAGTTGCCGATGCCGAAACGCTCCGGGAATCGATGATCGGGGAAAACTCCTTAGCATGGTTGCAATGTTTGTCGTGATTCGGTTTTCTCGGATTTTGACAAGCGCGCCGGGTATTGGCTATCGGCGATGTCATTTCCCTTTTTCTTAACATTTACTCTCTTCGCCTTTTACCGATGCCGAAGGGGATCGACTGCCGACGATCTCCGTATGTGATACTTATCGTGACACAAAACTTCCTTTCGCCGATACCGGTGAAGATCGACGCTCAACGACTGAGGTTTTCCGAGTGATTCCTTTTTACCTTTAAATTTCTTCTGATGCCGAATCTTTGAGCGCGTGAGGTGAAGTGTTTTGGCTGTTGATTCCTTATTTAAGTGTTAAGTCTTTTTAATTCATGGGGTTTTATAGAATTACACCAACCTGAAAAGTTCATGGGAGTCAAAAGAACAAGCAAAGACCAAACATTTCTCAAAAGGGGATCAAACTTAGACAGTGCAAAGATTAAGTGGTACCCAAAAAGAGAAAAATTGACATAGGATTTTTAGGGTGTGTTGAGTGCTCAACAAATGGTGACTTACTGGGCGAAAGAAGAAACTTTGTTCCTTCCTTAGGCTCGGCTGATGCAAAAGTTGATTAGGAACGAACTTGTTTTCATCAGAGCTTCTTTTACCCTTGCATTTGGAATTTTCCCGGTTGATGCATCTGGATCTGCCTGTGGGGTTTTTAACCTTATTCCACCTTCTTTTCCTGTGACTTCGACCGACACCCTCTTTTGACAAGAGTCTAGTAAAGCATTCACAGGCACTAGGCCCTTTGTTACCTTCATTCATCTACTACGGTGTTGCTCCATTGCCAATGAGCGTCCATAGCCCCGACGGAGTCACCCTGACGTCATCGACCTTGCTCCAATGTCAGCGAGCGTCCATAGCCCCGACGGAGATATCTGCATACCCTCTCCTACTGTGCACTCATTTGATATAGTTGACTTTTGTTTCGGCAGAATGCCCTGAGCGAGCGGGAGAGGAGGACGTCTGTTGTTTGCAAAAATATGAGGTGATTAAGGTGAAACCCACTAGCTCTGTCTTAGAGGTGCATGTAGTCGTTTCCAACTTTCCTTCTTTTCCTTAAGGTCTTACCAGGCCACTAAGCAGACACTTCCACATTTATCCAAAGTTGTTCCTTTGCGCATGTTAGATGGAAAATCCCTTGAAACAACCGCAAGTCCTTGAGCGTTTCTTGTGTTTATATGTGAGCGTCGATTTAGGGAGAGAGTTCGCTATGTCACATGATTTGAGGTCAACCATTGTCTTGCTAAACACAATCTTTCAAAAAGCTTAGAAGCAAAATCGTAAAAGATAAAACAAAAGAATGTGTCAAATGTAAAAAAGGTAAAACAACGTATCTGAAATAACACAGAAGAGATTTTTTATTTTTTAATGAAAGTATTGTTTTAGGGCTTGGCCATTCACTGGGAGAGCATCAGGTTCCCCCCTCAGATTCTGTAGTGGATATGTGCCTGACCCTATCTTCTCGGCCACCTGGAAAGGGCCGAGCCATAGATTCTGAAACTTAGAATGTTTTCCTTTAGGCTCATTTGCTCTGTCCCACTTCAGGACTAGGTCTCCTACAAAATTCTTCTCTTTAGCCTTATGCTTATCAAACCATCTTTTAACTACCTGTTGGTGGGTTATGGATTTTGATTTAGCTTTCTCCCTTTCTTCTTCTAACATGAGCAGGGTGTCAATTCTTTGTTGTAAGATTGATGAGGGATTCCCTCTGGAGTCCTGAGCAAGTTGAAGAGATGGAAGATATAACCCGTTCGCGAGAATGGCTTCTTGTCCGTATACTAGAAAGTATGGGGAATTCCCTATAGCTTCCTTTAGGGTAACTCTATCTACCCATAAAGCATTATGGAGTAGATTATGCCAATTCCTCTGGTTGTTTGTAAATGTTTTCTTCAATATCCTCACTAGGTTCTTATTAGTTGATTCTGCTACTCCGTTTCCCTGTGGATAATAATTTGCAAAGTATCTAATTATGATTCCTTTGTCTAGGGCAAACTTTGTTAATAAGGTGGAAGAAAAATAAGTTGCATTATCAAACACAAGAACAAAAGGGATACCGAACCTTGTGATTAGTTGTTGTTCTATGAATTGGATTACCACCTTCTCGTTTACATGAGTCATAGAGATGGCCTCTGCCCATTTTGTGAAGTAATCGGTGGAAATAAGTA
Organism: Picea engelmannii; assembly: GCA_009831015.1. NCBI lineage: Eukaryota > Viridiplantae > Streptophyta > Pinopsida > Pinales > Pinaceae > Picea > Picea engelmannii. The sequence continues at coordinate 224,856 of ML776895.1, read as the reverse complement.
TCTACTTATGCTGTTTTGAAGAGTTTGGTGTAATCTCTCCTATGATATCTAACCCCCATTGCTCAAAAGGCCTAGAAACGACCACAGGTTGGAGGGGGACAACTGCTCTCTTCTCCCTCCCTGCACTTATTTGAAAAGTTTTACAGTTTCGAGCGTATGTGTGAGCGTCTTTGAACAAAGTGGGCCAATAATAACCTGCTCTTAGTATCTTGTGAGCGGTGGTGTTTCCTGCAAAATGTCTACCGGCAGGGCCATCGTGGAGCTCCTTCAGAACTTTGTCTGCATCTTCACGTTCGAGACATCTTAAAAGTAGCCCATCATAATTAACCCTGAATAGTACCGAATTTATGAGGCGATATTGTGCAGATTTTAACATGAGAGCTCTCCTTTCCCTAGGGTTTAGGTTTTCTTGACAAGTCCCATGGTGTAGGAGATAAGTCAATTTCTCATACCAAGACTCTTGCCTTGGGGAGATGTATGCAGCTTCACCACACCATAATGCCATTTCATTCTCCCATCCGGGGTCTTCATTTACTTGGTCTTGAGCTTCAACTGCCAGTTTGCATAACCCTTGTCCTTTAACCAATTTAGTAGGTTTTATATCTAGATCAAATTCTTGGACTACTACCATCCAGTTCCCTCTTCTTTCCCCCATCTCTTGTTGAGTAAATAGGGATCGGACTGCGGGGTGAGGCACGATTACTTTGGTATGGTTCTTGAGGATGTAAGATTGGAAATGTTTTACTGCTTTATAAACTACATAAGCCTGTTTATCTATAGCAGGATAATTAAGTTCGACACCTTGGAGGTTAGTGCTCATGAACAATATTGGAGCTTTGTTTCTGTCATCATCCGTTTGAGTTAATACTGCGGCTAACGATTGGTTGGAGGCGAAAGTATGGAGGAAGAAATCTTTGTTGAAATCGGGACTTCGCAGCACTGGGGCTTGAGAGATTGCAATTTTAATATTGTTAAAAGCTTTCTTTCGTTCATCATCCCATTTAAACTCAACATCCTTACGAATAATTTTTTGTAGGGGTTTGATAGTTTTCGCGAAATCGGGGGTGAACTTCTTCACAAAATTGATTTTCTCGAAGAATGACTGCATAGCCTTCTTGTTGTGAGGTAATGGAAGATGGGCTATAGCCTTAATTCTTTCTGGGTCTATGCGGATACCTGCTTGAGATATAATGTGGCCCAACAACTTACCTTCCTCGACACCAAAAATATTTTTCTTAGGGTTTAGGGATATGCCATGTTTCCTACGCCTTTCGAAAATCTGGGTCAATTGTTGGATGTGATCTTCTTTGTTCTTTGAATATACAGTTACATCGTCCAAGTACACTACTACACACTTGTTGATTAGTCTCCGAAATGCTATGTCCTTGGCCCTTTGGAAGGTTGCTCCTGCATTGATTAACCCAAAAGGCATATGTTTGTAAGCGAAAGTTCCCCACTTTGTTCGGAAGGTAGTTTTCAAGCAGTATTCTTCTGAAACTAGAACTTGGTTGTAACTTGAGAAACCATACAGCAGGGAGAAAATCTCAGAGCCAGACACGGTCTGCAAGAGTTGCTCCATTGGTGGGACTGGGTAGTTGTCCTTTTCTGAAGCTCTGTTGAGGTTTTTGAAATCTATGCATAGGCGAATTTCGCTAGACTTTTCGCGTATTTTTCTTTGGGTTAGCGTCTTCGAAAAGTTGTCGATGCCGAAACGCTTCGGGAATCGGTTATCGGGGAAAACTCCTTAGCATGGTCGCAATGTTCGTTGTGATTCGGTTTTCTCCGATTTTGACAAGCGCGTCGGGTGTCGGCTATTGGCGATATCGCTTCCCTTTTTCTTAACGTTTACTCCCTTCGCCTTTTATTGATGCCGAAGGGGATCGACTTCCGACGATCTCCGTATGTGATACTTATCGTGACACAAAAACTTCCTTTTGCCAATACCGATGAAGATCGACGCTCGGGGACTGAGGTTTTCCGAGTGATTCCTTTTTACCTTTAAGTTTCTTCTGATGCCGAATCTTTGAGCGCGTCAGGTGAAGTGTTTTGGCTGTTGATTCCTTATTTAAGTGTTAAGTCTTTTTAATTCATGGGGTTTTATAGAGTTACACCAACCTAAAAAGCTCATTGGAGTCAAAAGAACAAGCAAAGACCAAACATTTTTCAAAAGGGGATTGAACTCAGACAGTGCAAAGATTAAGTGGTATCCAAAAAGCGAAAAGTTGACATAGGCTTTTTAGGGTGTGTTGAGTGCTCAACACTAGGGTAAGGCGTACTAGGACAATAAAAATCCGTCCCAACACTTCACAAAAACTTTCACTGCAACTGGTGCTACAACTGGCATGAAGGAACTGGCACTGCAACTGATACTGCAACTGCAACTGCAACTGCAACTATTACTGCAACTGCAACTTAGGGTTTTATGACTCAACACTAGGATAAAGTGCACTAGGACAATAAAAATCTGTCCCAACACTTCACAAAAACTTTCACTGCAACTGGTGCTACAACTGGCATGAAGGAATTGGCACTGCAGCCAATACTGCAACTGTAACTGATACTGCAATTGCAACTATTAATGCAACTGCAACTTAGGGTTTTACGAGGAAACCCTAATTTCTCAAACTTCAAATTTTGGAATTCTGATCCAGGGACTAGATGCACTCTCCTAGGGCGAATTCCTAGGTGTGGTTACTTTCTCCAACGTCCTCAAACAAAGAAAACGTCACACTTAGGGTTTATGCAGAAACCCTAATTCTGCAACAACTGCAACACTGAAACTGAATCTTGGAGAGGGTGTGCTGAGGCTAGCCACTTCTTTCTAAACTGTGAGTTGGTCTCTTTCAGGCCTACTCTGATACCATGTTGAAGTTTTACTTATACAGCTAGAAGTTATGACTCTTCTTTATTATTATAATCATTTAGCACATTAGCTGCATAAATAAAATCACTGAAAGAGAGACAAGCATAGAAACAATAGAGACACACAGATTATCCGGGGAAACCCTCATGGGGGAGAAAATATAACAAAACTTCCTCAATATAGATAGATCAAATACTAAACAAAAGATCCTACTCTACTCCTTCACTAGGAAGAGCAACACACCACTTGGCCAAGAAATACCAAGAGATAGACTAGAAACCCTCCTTGACGTCACCACCAGTTGCAACATTTTCTCCTCCAAGACTTGCGCACTGCAGAGCTGGTTAGTGAGTGACCAAATGAGGCATTGGCCTCCCTTATAAATAGTGGTCTAGCCAACCTATAATCTTAATTTACAATTAACTGTCAAGGCACAATAGGGTCGACTTTTACTAAGGCACAATAGGGCCTAATTAAATATAATATAATAATATTATTCAGCTCTCTCTTAGGTAGAATATTCTTCGAAGTTATAATATTTCAACAGTTACGGGAGGTATTATCCAACTATTTATAAGAAAGAAAATTAAATTAAATTTTTCAAAAAGACGTGTCTCTTTGGATCAATTTAATATTACTATAAAAAGACACTTGAAAGACACAACAATAGACACATATTTTTCTCTCTCACACGTGGGAAGTGATCTAAGGAAGAGACCAAAGTTTCTAAGTAGTTGAATGTTCAGAGTGTAATTACTTGTGATGTTCTAGAGTTTACTAAAGTAATATCGTATATCATTGGAAGTAATTACCACTTGCGGAAAATTGTGCTTGTCTAAGTTTAACACTAGAAAATCAACATGGTTAGTCATATGACTTCGAGTATATGATGGATGTGTGCTGGTTATAGTAGGAGACATATCATTTGCAGAAGAAGAGGAGGTCAACACATGCAGAAGGAGCAGATGACTCCGAAGACTATATAGCCTCAGAGGGAGCATGCAGACTCAGAGCGGGCCTAATATAAGAGAGAGTTAGTTTCTTAGAGACTTATTCAGAAATGATTCCTCTTCAGATTTAGATTTAGATGGGAAAGACATCCTCTAGGATTGATAGACAAGAGGCTAGACCTTGAGGAGATATGAGACCTTCTGGAGAGGATTCCCTTGTTTTAGTGAAGGAAGCTAGTCAAAAGGACTGGGATGTGGACCTTTTAACCTTGATTCCGAGACATGTACATTGGTTGACAACAAAACATTTGTTTAGATACCTACGTGGTACGAGTGGATATGGATTGAGATATGCCTCAGATGGAGATGTGAAGCTGTAGAGTTATACAGATTTTGACTGGGTAGGGAGTGCAGTGGATCGAAAGAGAACTTCCAGATGTTGTTTCAGTATGGGATCACTGTGATCTCATGGTTGAGCAGGGAACAAACATCAGTGGCACTCAACACAATGGAGGCAAAGTATATAGCATCGAATATTATAAGCCGTGAAGCAGATTGGCTTCAGAAGTTTCTTGCAGGACTTCGACATGGTGCAGAGAGGAGTTGTGGAGTTCCAGTACATATCCATGAATGAGCAGATAGCGGACATTATCACCAAGCCACTGTCTAGAGTGAGGTATGAGTACTTCAGTGACAAGCTTGGCGTGATGCAAAATGTCCACCCTCGTTAAGAGGGAGGTGTGGTGTTTCTCTCCTCCAGTCGGCTAACCCCTTTGGCCAAGGGTTTTCCCGATCAGTCATGTGAGGTGACTAAGGGAGTAATGCACAACCGGGTACAAGTCTTGCCTACGCCATGTGAGGTGCCTACGTGTGAATAAGACTTGCAACTTAGACTTGCCTATGCCATGTGAGGTGGCTAGGTGTGAATGGGGCTATGGTCGTAGTCTTGCCTATGCCATGCAAGGTGGCTAGATGTGAATAAGACTACTGGAAGAGGAGAAACATCACAACATAGTCATGGAGACTTTGGAAGTGGTTGTGTACCACTGGACAACATGCTAGTAGCTGTGTGCTACTAGTGGATTGCTATGTAGTCGTGAGACTATAGCAGTGGTTGTGTAACACTGGACAACATGCTATTAGCTGTGTGCTACTAGTGGATTGCTACGTAGTCGTGAGACTATGGCAGTGGTTGTGTACCACTGGAAAACATGCTAGTAGCTTTGTGCTACCAGTGGATTGCTATGTAGTCGTGAGACTATAGTAGTGGTTGTGTACCACTGGACAACATGCTAGTAGCTATGTGCTACTAGTGGATTGCTACGTAGTCGTGAGACTATGGCAGTGTCGATTGCTACGTAGTCGTGAGACTATGGCAGTGGTTGTGTACCATTGGACAACATGCTAGTAGCTATGTGCTAATAGTGGATTACTACGTAGTCGTGAGACTATGGCAGTGGTTGTGTACCACTGGATAGCATGCTAGTAGTTGTGTGCTACTAGTGGATTGCTACGTAGTCGTGAGACTATGGCAGTGGTTGTGTACCACTGGACAACATGCTAGTAGCTGTGTGCTACTAGTGGATTGCTACATAGTCGTGAGATTATGGCAGTGGTTGTGTACCATTGGACAACATGCTAGTAGCTGTGTGCTACTAGTGGATTGCTACGTAGTCGTGAGACTATGGCAGTGGTTGTGTACCACTAGACAACATGCTAGTAGCTGTGTGCTACTAGTGGATTGCTACGTAGTCGTGAGACTATGGCAGTGGTTGTGTACCATTGGACAACATGCTAGTAGCTGTGTGCTACTAGTGGATTGCTACGTTGTCGTGAGACTATGGCAGTGGTTGTGTACCACTGGACAACATGCTAGTAGTTGTGTGCTACTAGTGGATTGCTACATAGTCGTGAGACTATGGCAGTGGTTGTGTACAATTGTACAACATGCTAGTAGCTGTGTGCTACTAGTGGATTGCTACATAGTCGTGACACTATGGCAGTAGTTGTGTACCACTGGACAACATGCTAGTAGCTGTGTGCTACTAGTGGATTGCTACATAGTTGTGAGATTATGGCCGTGGTTGTGTACCACTGGACAATAGTTGTGTACTACTATGATGTGGCAATAGTTGTGTATTGTTGGACGACATTGCAGTCGTTGTGTGCTACTTGTTGATTGTAGCATAGTCATAAAGATTGTGGCGAATGATTTGAGCTACCGATGGCATGGTAATAAGCAATGTGCTACTAGTTGATTACATAGTAGTCACTTGACTACTACATGAAGACATCGTGAAAATATACCTCCCTAGCTAAGAGGGAGTGTTGATGTTTCAACATCGAGCAAACATTCACTCACAGGGGTGTACCTATGGTGAATGGCCCTAGTAAGCATCAGGCAGACCTTCTCCTATATTGGGCTATAGACCAAGGAAGATAGGATACATTTATCACAAGGGTGTACTTATGGTAAATGGGCCCAGGTTTAGTCCTTCCTTGATCATGACAAGGAGTGATATGGACTCGAGGTGCTTGAGGTGTAGAATGTCTCCCTCGTTGAGAGGGAGTGTTGATGTTTGGACAACATCAGGAAGACATTCTCCCAAATTAATAATTAATAATGTAATAATTAATGTATTTAGTATTGTAATTAATAATTAATTATTATTTAATGTAATAATTAATGTAATTAATAATTAATTAATGTAACTATTAATTAATAATAATAATAATAATAATAATAATAATAATAATAATAATAATAATAAAAAAATAGTTATTATAATTATTAGAGACATATCCTTTCATGGATGGTCACCATATGTGCCTTTAGGTTCTCTATATATTTGGCACATTCATCATTGTAATAAATTATCTCATATGAATTTATCACATCATCTCATATACAATATTATCTCATATAATATCTCATATATAGAAAAATCAACAAAACCTAGAAGGGGAATACACTGCCCAATGGTGTGATCTAATTATAACATGTATGTTGCCCATTAATGTGATCTAATTGTAACTTGTATGCTGCCCAATGGTGCCAACCATTGTTGAAAAAGTCGACATTGGCAAAAAGTTGGCGAGGGTCCGAAAAAAATCGTTTTGGAAAAAGTCGGCAAAAAATTGAAAAACCACACCAAATATTAAAAAATACAAAATATATTCTTTTTTCTCGAAATTTTAAACATATAAAGCAACAACAAGATGAGATAAACAGATTGGCACATAAATATGGAGAAATTACTTATATATATGTAGTGGATGTGAAATAAAAAATTATACATCAAAGTCGACACTGAATCCTGAAGGCCTAGAAGTTAGAACCAATACAAAATGACATCACATATATAATTATAAATATGTCATCGTCATGAGGTAGATTACAATGACAAATGAAACAAAACTAGCAATTAGCCATCTAATATTAATGCCCTCTCCCCCTTTTACGGGAAATGATAATGGGTTGTTTGTTCGGCTTGCCCCTAACAGTAGAAGGCCTTGAGTTTGACAGTAGAAGGCCCTGAGTCTGACAGTAGAAGGCCCCGAGTTTGACAGTGGACGATGAGTGGTGTGTGTAGGAGTAGGTGTATCAATAAGTGTAGAAGGTTGTGTTGATGCTAGTGCATCACCCTCCATGATGTCTTCTAGCTCCTCCTCCTCCCTTGTTGATCCTCCAGGTTCTACTGTTGTTCGGGTTCCTCCTTTAACCATGCAGGTGCCTCCATGATAGCCATCTCAACCTCCACCCTTTGTTGATATCATGGTAGCTTCGGGAGGTATCAACCTCCATTGTGACCTTTGACGAGATTAGAATATTCCAGAAGAAAGAAAAGAAGTGAACGTAACCCTAGAAGAGATGTCGGCTGAGAGAGATAATTAATATGAATTAATTAGTACCCAGAATGAGAAGTCGGCCCAGGCAGTCTGCTAGGTTTAGTATAAATACAGGGCGTTGGTCTTCATTTGACACACTTCTTAGAATTGCAGAGAGGCACTTGTGCACAAGTTCTGGAGAAGGTGCTGCTGCCAGTTATGAAGCCTATTGCTTCTATCTTTTTGGGTTGGACTCTCTGATCAACTTTGGTTACTTCTTGCTTGGTGCATTAGCCTTGCTTGGCTATTAGATTGCTACCAGGATTCTTCTTTCTGTCAAGGTCAAGGTGCTCGGAGGGTGGCTTCGGCCTATGGTTGGGTGACAATAGTGATATTGTCTATGGTAAAACGAGCACATTCTAACACGCTTCACTTAGACAATACATCAATATTGTCCAAGGAAATGGCATCCACATCCAGTGTTATATCCATTTGCTTCAACCATAGTCGAAGATTGTAAATTTTGTGCCCTTGCACCATAGTTTTGCGACCAAACATCTACAACAAATAAGAAAGAAAGAAAACATAAAGAAAACGTAATTAAATTTTAAATAAATTTTAAAACACATAATTGAATTTTAAAAATATAAAGTTCTAAGTTGAACTATCTTCTAAATTCAAATGACTTACGTGGGTTCAAAATGGTCCTTGCAGCAACAACATCTTCATAACCAAATAGTTTGTTACCATCCCGATAGATCTCTATCCCACGATTAATTTCAATGCAAATCACGACATCAGGTACCATCCTCCGAAGACAAGTATGGAGCTCTTCCATCACCTCGCCATCAAAATCAAAGTTGCATTTGTAGGAATATGCGAGGTTGAGGAAAATTGTTGTCACATGAATGGGTCGATGGAGCATCCCGGTCCAACGAGTATTAAACAAATCCCATAATAGCATCTGTCTACGAAACCTGTGGCTACCCTTTCCCACATAATAAGCTCGAATAGCTTCTTTGGCCCTATCCATGGCCTCATACAAATAGCCCATCGCGGGGTTATCGCTATCAACCAATTTCAAAACCTTTACCAAAGGTTCACTCATTGAGCACACTTCTACAACTCCTTCCCAGAAGGAGTCGTTGTACACCAATTTGGCAAGGGATTTCCCATTCTCTCTCTTGCTATATGTAGAATCCCGCCACTCATCACAAACAAACATTTGCTTCAACTCAAACTGACATTGAAGAAAAGACTGAAGAGTAATGAAGTTGGTGGCAAAACGAGTGATTGTAGGATGCCACAACTCCCTGTTTTTGGTGTCTCCTCATGAGGCTAAGAATGAAAGTATGGTTCTATATGAACTTGGGGATGCTCCTAGTATGATCCTTCACCTCCTTGATAAAGGAGGTTTTCCCCATATCCTCGAGCATCAAATCAATACAGTGTGCAGCGCATGGAGTCCAGAACAATGAACGATACCTCTCCATAACCAACCTACTGGAAACCACATAATTAACTGCATTATTTATTATGATTTGCACCACATTATGCAAACCGATGTCCTCGATGAACACATCCATCAACTCACATAATTTGATAAACATGGTACATGTTAGAAAGTAATGGATGTGCTCGTTTAACCATAGACAATATAGCAATATTGTCACCCAACCATAGGCCGAAGGCACCCCCGAGCACCTTAACCTTGACAGGGAATGATTCCGGAAGCAAACCAATAGCCAACCAAGGAAAATGCATAAAGATAACCAAGACTGATCAGAAAGTCCAACCATAACCAATAGAAAGTCCGAGCCTAAACCAGGAAACCAGATTGCGGCAGCTGCCAGCTGCAGCTGCTCCCCAGACTTGCGCACTAGCCCAGTTCCTGCAGCGCGCACTTCTTCCTAGTTGCAATTTTGAGAAGTGTGTACAAAATGAGGTCTTGCTACTTGTATTTATACTGTTTCCTGAGCTGTCTGGGCCGACTTCTCATTCTGGAGACTAAATACTTAATATTAATTATTTCCTTGAGCCGACTTGTCTTCTAGGGTCATGTTCAACGTTTTAGGGTTACTTCTTGCTTCTCGGAATATTCTATTCTCGTCAGGGTTACATGTGGAGGTAAATACCTCCCACTGCTACCATAATATCAACACTCCCTCCTAGCTAGGGAGGTATTGAAGGCAATGGTCTTGAGCACAAACATACCATTCAACTGGTAGCATTATCATAGTCGTATAGATTATCTCATGATTAGATCACGAGCACCATCATCACTATCAGTGTCCTCTGGCAGTATCAACTGCATCATCTCTCGAAACCATACTCCATCTGAGTAATCAGACATGATGCTGAATAAGTCACTCACTCCAAGGAGTGATACACAGACCATTCTTCTAATCTGAACATACGTCATAGAAGAATGACTATCCCAACAGATGCTAAAAGCTGCGCCATGGACTACAGAGACCATTCCTATAGAAATGTCAATCTAAGACTATTTTCTAATCATGTCATAGAGATCCGTGTCAACCTATATGCCTTAGCAAATATCGATTCTCAACCATTTTCCTAATTGGGCCACAAACTGTGCCTTAGGTAAAAAAACTAGTCCATGTTATGTCAACAAACTGTCCCCTTGGACTATTCTGTTCAGAGAGAATACCTTTCCGCCAACAATCTGTTCTATTTGGACCATTCTTTGTCTGGAGAATGTCTATCCACAAGCACACTGACTATTCATCTGGTTAATAATCATTTTCAACACTACTGATGGTCTACATGGCAATCAGAACAATGTCGTTCAATAGAACACAACTGTGTCTATCCATAGTAGTACACAACTACAATCCAGTGGTACACTACCACACCAAGTAGCACACAACTACTTAATCAATGACACATAGTCACAAGCAATGGAACACATCCACCACAGTAGCGTACATCTATTGTCCAGAGACATACAATCTCCATAGCAATCATATCATATGATATCAACCTGCACAGAAAAAACAATGTCATGATATAAACTGAATCATTTGGGCCATTCTTCCACTCACATCTATGAGATTTGGAAGAGCATCTTCCCTTAGAAGGTAAAACATTAGTCATGAGTTACTGGACTATTCTTCTCAAGCATAGAAGAATAACTGTCTTGATTTATGAGCCTGGACCATTCACCTATCTGGGCCATTCCTTCGACACTAAACAAAGTGTAACCTGGAGAGAATGAGTCTGCCCTAGGGAATGTCTGTCCCTGATTGCTGAACCTAGACCATTCACCTATCTGGGCCATTCCTTCAGCACTAAACAAAGTGCAGCCTGGAGAGAATGAATCTGCCCTAGAGAATGATTGTTCGGACTATTTCCTAAGGAAATGACTGTCTTGCACCAACCTCCAAAACAGACCATTCTTCGAAACTGCTCACAACCGTGAGCTTCGAAAGAATGATTGTCCGGCGAGGCAGACCAATCTTCTGGACCACTACTGAGAGTGACTGCCAAGAAGAAAGACTGTCCTAGACCATTCCCTCACACTGGCCACAAGGGGAATTGCTGTCTATGGTACATCAACAATCCATCGAACCATTTTCATTACGAAAATGACCGTTCGATCTGGACCATTTTTCTGAACTGGAAAATGCCTGTCCGTCAGAAATCTCAAAGCACCTTCCGAATTGGAAAAGAACTGCTCATCCTGGACCATTTTTTGAACTTGAAAAATCACTGTCCAGAAATCAATAACACATCAGTGCTCCCTCCCAACCTGGGAGTCATCCCTTCCCTTTTAATAAGGAAGTCGTCTCCACGAGCTTCAGCGTGTTTCTTGAGGACACAAACTCTTTCATCTTGGATAGAGGCTTTACCAAAATGTTTGCTATCTCATCTGTGGAGATAGATATTGGAGAATCACTTCTCTTTTTTGGACTTCATCACAGAGAATGTAATGCTCTATTTCAATGTACTCTTCTTTCTGGAACACTGGTTTTCTCTGAAGGCTTCATATAGCTCTGATCATTATAGTATATATCATAGTTGGATTCAACTCTTTTGTTTCCTGCTAGCTCATAACATCATGGCAAGGCTCAAACTGGAACATATCCAAGTGGTACTTCTTCTGTCATCATGAGAGTTTTTCATGGATTAACAATCCATCATCTTGGACTTCTGAGGAACCATTATGATACAATATCTCTGTTATAGAAAGTTTTCACCACGCTTTTGCTGTGCATTGGAGGCTCTGCACCAAGTTGTTTGAATCCATACAAGATCTTCTTCCATCTGCATATAAGAGTCTCTTTCGGGTATACCTCAAAACCTTGAGGTTGCTTTACATACACTTCTTGTTCAATTACTCTGTTGAGGAGAACATTGCTTACATTCAACTGATGTAAACTCCAACCCATGGATAATGGCTCATCTAGAGGTATGTCTGGTTTACTGGAACAAGCAATCATCATAGTCTTCTCCCTCCATCTGGGAGAACCTCTAGTTCTGAATCTCTCAATGCTTCTATTCATAAGTCTTTCATACACCGTTCTTCATGACAACTTCTGTCTCTTTTGCTTGATTGCTTCTAGTGGGTTCAAACCAAACTGGTAGTCTTGTGATTCTTGATATAATGATTGGTTGTTCTGGCTTTTCTTTCTCTCTTGGAATCTTCATGTTCTTCCTTATGTTTCTCTTTAGCTCTTGGTTCCATGGAGTTTTCTATAGATTCCATGCCTTGAAGTTTCCAACTTTCTTCCTTTCATCATAGGATCATGGATGTGGATGGACAACGAGTGATACTTTAAGGCTTCTTTTCGAAGAAGACTTCTTCTAAAGTCAAACTGAACATGTGCTGCTTTTCATGGTTGCTACCATTGATGAGAACATGGATAGATACTTCATAATCTTCAATGGATCATATTATCTAGGATTAGCTCCCTCCTAATCCTTGCTTCATGCATGAATGCATGCTCTTCTTTTGGAATTATATAATCGACTCCCTCCATCTGAGAGAGTCCATGCTTTTGTCTGCATCCTTATTGCCTTCTGCAAAGTGTCACAAGTCTTTTCCTTTTGATTGTTGACTTCTTTCGGTTTTTACTTCTTCTAGGTTTCTTGAAGTTTGATTATGATTTCGACAGTTGTAATAGCTTCCACAGGAATTGTTACCAAGGATTGTCAATGTACTTCATCTTTCCATGTGTATTGCTTGTCTTAGAGTCATCGTGATATCAATCCTTATCTTGTTATTCTTCCATAGGTATTGTTTCTCTTTGAACATCTTATCTTCTAAGAAATAGATATGAAAGATATGTACAAAAACTATGCAAACATGGTATGTACAAGAACTATGAAGAATATTGTTACCTTGTCTTAGAAGAAGAAGTCTGTTTTATCCTGCTTGGTCTTCTTTGAGGGTTTCCTTTCTTCGGCAACTGATGCTTCGTGTGTTTCCTTCCTTTTCTTTTAGCTCGGGACAATGATTCTTGTAGTGACTGTATTTTCAACAGTTGAAGCATTGTATTTTTGACATATCTTTCTCTTGATTTGGCTTCTTCCTTGAGTCAAACTTTCTTTTATTCTTGAAATTCTTGAACCTTGCTGTGAAGGCTTGATCATCATATTTCTTTTGGGGTTTCTCTTTTTCACCAATCCTTGAATCTTCTTGTGCACAGCAAGTCCAAAGTTCTTCAAATGTAGGATACTCATTCCTTGTGTTCTTGCTTGCGGCAAATGCATCCCATGTCTTGGGAAGAGCATTGAGTACTATATTTACCAGTTCCTTCTTTGAAATGATCTATTCAATAGCTTGTAGTTGATCTCTTAATTGAGAGATCCTCACAAAGTATGATGTTATGCTGTCATCATCATTCATTTTCATGTCACGGAGCTCATTCTTTAGACTCATTACCTGTCCAATGTTTTTGACTGAGAAAAGGTTTGTTAGGGCATCATACATCTTCTTAGATGAGTCAAGATGGGAGATGTAGGGTATCAAGTGGTCTTTTATAGAATCCACTATGATACTCATGGCATTGATATCATTATCTTTGAACTTCTCCATAACTACAATGTTTTGAGGTTCCTTCTCTTTTCCTTCTTCGAACTTTGGTTCCATGATCTTTCCTTTCACGATGTCCAACACCTTATTCTTGGCAAGGATGAGGTCAATTCTTGTCTTCCACGCTCTGAAGTTAGAAGTCCCTTCTAACTTGTTTTATGACTTCATAGAGTAAGTCATAGCTGCTTTGACTTGGTCAACCTTTGACTTTGACCAAAAAATCAAACTTGACGTCTTGGCTTGCTGAGAATACCAGGAGATGAGCTAAGCTAGGGTGCACTAGGCTATTCAAAAATTAGGTCAATCTCTTCACTTAAGGTGCCTCAACAAGAGGGTTAGGGTTTCATTGCTGCAGCAAAAACTGGCTGTAACTGCAACTGTAACTGAGCAAATCCTCCCAATCTATCTTCCAACGGTTAGACTGTCCAAAGATAGTGTGGGCCCATAACCTGTTAGAAAGTAATGGATGTGCTCATTTAACCATAGACAATATAGCAATATTGTCACCCAACCATAGGTCGAAGCCACCACCGAGCACCTTAACCTTGACAGAGAATGATTCTGGAAGCAAACCAATAACCAACCAAGGCAAATGCATAAAGATAACCAACACTGATCAGAAAGTCCAACCATAACCAATAGAAAGTCCGAGCCTAAACCAGGAAACCAAATTGCGGCAGCTGCCAGCTGCAGCTGCTCCCCAGACTTGCACACTAGTCCAGTTCCTGCAGTGCGCACTTCTTCCCAGATGCAATTCTGAGCAGTGTGTACAAAATGAGGTTTGGCTACTTGTATTTATATTGTTTCCTGAGCTGTCTGGGCTGACGTCTCATTCTGGAGTCTAAATACTTAATATTAATTATTTCCTTGAGCTGACTTGTCTTCTAGGGTTATGTTCAACGTTTTAGGGTTACTTCTTGCTTCCCGGAATATTCTATTCTCGTTAGGGTTACACGTGGAGGTAAATACCTCCCGCAACTACCATAATATCAATAGTACCTCTAGGACAATGTACCAAGAAATTGAGAAGGGCTCTACCCTTCCTATCTGTCTAGCCATCAGACATCACTGTGTATCCAAAGATCTCCCATGACTGCTTGAACTTCGCCAATCTAGAGTTGATGTCCTTCTTTTTTGCTTGAAGAATTGGCCCCCGCAACTCCTCAAAGGTAGGGCTTTTATACCCTGGGCCAACAACAACATTGGCATCACACATCGACTGCCAAAATGGATTGTTCTTGGTGATGTTGAGAGGTATTTCACTCAAGAAAAGACACCTCCCCACAGCCTCGTCCACTTCTTCCTTCTCCCTTTTCTGCAACACTGACTTAATAGAAGGTTGTGCTCCAACAGTGGTTCGTGGAACAAAAAAAGATGCCGACCTCTCGGTAGCTGAATCTGTGGAGCCCCTCCCACTACACTGCCCCTCTGTTGTAGACGTCGTTGAACTTCTAACTGTAAGTTTAGCTCTCTCTGCGGGTGCTTCATCTTTCTTTTTATCCTTTCCTTCAAGTAAATCAAATGCAATTCTTATAATCTCTGAGTTAGTATTAGGACAAACGTCGACATCATGCTCGGGGATTTTAGCTAAATGGTATTTCAACATGCAAATCCTTCTTGACATTTTCTGCCCACAAAATTTGCAACTCAATTGTTGCTCGTTTGTCCCATCTTTAGGTACCCCATATGCCCAAAACAGATCCAAAGGCTTCGGCATATTTTTTGATGAATTTGACAGCTTCAAAATTCAACCCTAAGGCACCAAAAAAACAAGAAAATGATATTAAATGCCACTAGAAAAAAAAACATCCCATTGGTAAAAAAATCAGACCTCTAGATTAGATTATTAGCAATGAAAAATGACAATAAGAGGGTGGAGAAAAAATTAGCATCAAGGCTCAAGCTTGCCGTTCCATAAAAAAAACCCTTACATTGTTTTATGGGCATGAAAATCATGGCAAAATGACCAAAAAAATAAGCAAAACATAGGCAAGCAAAGAGGCAAGTAAACTTGCATAAATCTATGAAATAAAAGCATAAACATGGTGGGATTTAAATACATACCTATGAAGCCCTCGGGGGGCAGCTCAATTGGCAAGTGCCGTGATATAGCGTGTTATGTACGATGAGGTTTCAAGTTCAAATCCCCCCGACTTACCCGTGCCTGCGGAAGGGGCATACGTATGGCACCTGGAGGTTATAGTGGTAGCGGT
>ML776895.1:173172-183886 GCA_009831015.1 Picea engelmannii | reverse complement strand
ATGAAAGGTCATGTCTCTTATGAAAGGGCACCCCTGCGTGGGTATATATACAAGCCCTCATCCTCATTGTAAATCATCTCATTATATCATATTCTTATACAATTATTATTAAATATATTTACTATCCTTAAATGGATTATTGCGTACTGTCCTATTTATACTGGATATTTACATAGTGAACCAGGTTGGTTCACCACAGAGACATACAGTCTTCATAACAATCATCTGATATCAACCTGCACATAAAACATTGTTATGATATAAACTGAATCATCTGGGCCATTCTTCCACTCACATATGTGAGATCTAGAAGAGAAGTTGCCCTCAGAAGGTCAATCATCAATGATGAGCTATCTGGACTATTCTTCTCAAGCAAGGAAGAATAACTGTCTCGATTTCTGAGCCTCGACCATTCACCTATCTGGGCCATTCCTCTGGCACTAAACAAAGTGCAACCTGGAGAGAATGAGTCTGCCCTAGGGAATGCCTGCCCCTAATTGTTGAACCTGGACCATTCACCTATCTGGGCCATTCCTCCGACACTAAACAAAGTGCAACCTGGAGAGAATGAATCTTCCCTAGGGAATGATTGTCTGGACCATTTCCTAAGGAAATGACTGTCCTGCACCAACATCCAAAACGAACCATTCTTCGAAACTGCTCACAACTGTGAGCTTCGAAAGAATGACTGTTCTTGACCACTACTAAGAGTGACCGTCAAGAAGAGAGATTGTCCCAGACCATTCCCCATGTTAACCACAATGGGAAATCGCTGTTTATGGTACATAAAAAATTCATCGAACCATTTTCATTACGAAAATGTCTGTTCAATCTGGACCATTTTTCGAACTGGAAAATGCCTGTCCGTCAGAAATCTCAAACCACTTTCCGAACTAGAAAGGAACTGCTCATCCTGGACCATTTTTCGAACTGAAAAAATGACTGTCTATAAGTCAATAGCACATCAGTGCTCCCTCCCAACCTGGGAGTCATCTCTTCCTTTTTCAATAGGGAAGTCTTCTCCACGAGCTCTAGCTTGAGTACACAAAACTCTTTCATCTTGGACAGAGGCTTTACCAAAATGTCTGCTTATCTGCTCATCTGTGGAGATATATATTGGAGAACCACTTTCTCTTTTCTGGACTTCATCACGGAGAATGTACCGCTTGATCTCAGTGTACTTTGGCCTTTTTGGAACACTGGTTTTTCTCTGAAGGCTTCATATAGCTCTGATTGTTACAGTATATCATAGTTGAATTCAACTCCTTTGTTTTCTGCTAGCTCATAACATTGTGGCAAGGGTCAAATTGGAACATATCCATGTGGCACTTCTTCTTTCATCATGAGAGTTTTTCATGGATTAGCAATCCATCATCCTGGACTTCTGAGTAACCATTATGACCTTTATCATAAAAGATTTTCACTATGCTTTTGTTGTGCATGAGATGTTCTGCACGAAGTTGTTTGAGTCCATACAAAATCTTCTTTCATCTGCATACAAGGGTCTCTTTCTGGTATACCTCAAAGCCTTGAGGTTGCTCTACATATGCTCTTTATTCAATTATTGTGGAGAACAGTCGTTGCATTTATCTGATGTCAATTCCTACCCATGGATATTGCGGACGATATAATGGCTCATGTAGAGGTATATTTGGTTTATTGGAACAAGCAATCATCATAGCCTTCTCCCTTCATCTGGGAGAACCTCTAGTTCTGGATCTCGCAATGCTTACATTCATGAGTCTTCCATACACTGTTCTTCAACTCAGCTTTCATTTCCTCTGCTTGATTGCTTTTAGTGAGTTTAGATCAGGCTGGTAGTCTTGTAATCCTAGATACAATGACTGGTCGTTCTGACTTTTCTTTCTCTCTTGGAATCTTCATGTTCTTCCTCATGTTTCTCTTTAGCTCTTAGGTCCATGGAGTTTTCTATAGATTCCATGCCCTGAAGATTCCAACTTCTTCCTTTCATCATAGGATCATGGATGTGGATGGATCACCAGGGATATTTTAAGGTTTCTTTTCGAAGAAGACTTCTTATAAAGTGAAACTAAACACGTAATGCTTTTCATGGCTGCTACCATGGATATATACTTCATCATCTTCAATGGATCATAGGATTAGCTCCCTCCTAATCCTTGCTTCATGTATGAGTGCATGTTTTTCTTTTGGAAGTATATAATCAACTCCCTCCATCTAACATAATCCACGCTTCCGTCTGCATCCTTATTGCCTTCTGCAAAGTGTCATAAGTTTTTCTCCAATTTCCTCTTGATTGCCGACTTCTTTCTGTCTTTACTTCTTCTAGGTTTCTTTAAGATTGATTCTGATTTCGGCTTATCTTGTAGCTGTTACTTATGTAATAACTTCCACATGAATTGTTTGATGTACTTCATCCTTTCATGTGTATTGTTTGACTTATAGTCATAATGATAGCAATCCTTATCTTGTTGTTCTTCCATAGGTATAGTTTCTCTTGGAACATATTATCATCTAAGAAATAGATATACAAGATATGTACAAAGACTATGCAAACAAGGTATGTACAAGAACTATGAAGAATAATGTTACCTTGTCTTTAGAAGAAGAAGTCTGTTTTATCCTGCTTGGTCTTCCTTGAGGGTTTCCTTTCTTCGGCAACTGATGCTTTGTGTGTCTCCTTCCTTTTCTTTAGCTTGGGACAATGATTCTTGTAGTGTCCATATTTTCGACAGTTGAAGCATTGTATTTCCGACATATCCTTCTTTTGATTTGGCTTCTTCCCAAACTTCCTTTTGTTCTTGAAATTCTTGAATCTTGCTGTGAAGGCTTGATCATCGTATTTCTTTTGAGGTTTCTCTTTTGCACTAATCCTTGATTCTTCTTGTGCACAACAAGTACAAAGTTCTTCAAATGTGGGATACTCCTTCCTTGTGTTCATGCTTGCGGCAAATGCATCCCATGTCTTGGGAAGACCATTGAGTACTATATTTATCAGTTCCTTCTCCGAGGTGATCTCTTCAATAGCTTGTAGTTGATCTCTTAACTGAGAGATCCTCACAAAGTATGATGTTATGCTGTCATCATCATGCATCTTCATATCACGGAGCTCATTCTTCAGACTCATTACTTGTCCAATGTTTCTGACTAAGAAGAGGTTTGTTAGGGCATCGTACATCCTCTTAGATGAGCCAAGATGGGAGATGTAGGGTATCAAGTGGTCTTTTATAGAATCCACTATGATACTCATGGCATTGATGTCATTGTCTTTGAACTTCTCCATAACTGCAACGTTATGCGGTTCCTTCTCTTTTGTTTGTTCAAACTTTGGTTCCACGATCTTTCCTTTCATGATATCCAACACTTTATTCTTGGCAAGGATGAGGTCAATCCTTGTCTTTCACGCTCTGAAGTTAGAAGCTCCATCTAACTTGTTTTCTTACTTCATAGAGTGAGTCATGGTTGACTTGACTTGGTCAACCCTAGATTTGACCAAAAACTCAAACTTGACGTCTTAGCTTGCTGAGAGTACTAGGAGATGCGCTAGGCTAGGGTGCACTAGTCTATCCGGAAATTAGGTCAATCCCTTCACTTAAGGTGCCTCAATGAGAGGATTAGGGTTTCTGCAACTGCACCTGCTAGTAACCCTAGCGACAATGCTTTAGTAACTGCTCCTGCTAGAAACCCTAGCGACAGTTCTTCAACGAGCTTAGTATCCTTATGGCTATGCTCCCTTCCAATGGTTAGACTGAATGAAGGCGGTGTGGGCCCATAACCTGTTAGAATATGAATGGATGTGCTCGTTTAACCATAGACAATATCACTATTGTCACCCAACCATAGGCCGAAGCCACCCCCGAGCACCTTAACCTTGACAGAGAATTATTCCGGAAGCCAACCCTAGGGTAGATAGCCAAACAAAGGGTGGTGCACCTTTCTCCAAGGATAGCGCTCCAAACAAGAGCTAATCAGATAGTCCACACCATAACCAAGAGATAGTCCAATGATCAATCCAAAACGAAATCTGCTAGCTGCAGCAGCTGCAACGACAATTCTCCTCGAAATTGCGCACAAATTGGCCAACTGCAGTGCGCACAAGTGCTGCTTCTGCAGTTCTGAGAATGCCTGCCAGAATGAAGACTGGCTTCCTGTATTTATACTAAAACTGGCAAACTGCCTGGGCCGACTTCTCATTCTAGGTGCTTATTTACTTAGTATATAATACTTCCTTTAGCCGACTTCTTCTCTTGAGGCTAATAACCTAATACAAGTTATCCTCTTGAGCCTACTTGTCTTCTAGGGTTATTAGCCAACTAATTAGGGTTTCTTCTTGCTTCTCGGAATATTCTATTCTCATCAGGATTACACGTGGAGGTAAATACCTCCCGCAACTAACATAATATCAACAGTGGATGCCAAATAAAAAATGATACATCAAATTCAATACTGAATCCTGAACCCAGAACCAATACAAAATGAGCCATTCTGATTTATGTACCATTGGCACATAAATATGGAGAAATCACTGATTGTTATCCCCCAGTTTAGGGTTAACTAAGGAGATTATGTCTCGAGGCTCACATGTCCTAGACATGAAGTACCAACAGCCAAATTGACTTGATCATGGCCCTGGACGACCCATCTTTTCATTCTTCAGTGCCTCCACTTTGTCAGCAACTGCAACATCCGTCACGTCGGCTTGGTCCTGTCGCAGAGATGGGTATTGCTCCATGAGGTAATGAGTCTGGGTATCATGGTATGTGTCACTTTGATCCTCAAAACCTTTGAATATTTGCATTCAATTCTTTTTGCTTCTAACGGGTGCTTGGATCTTATACCTCTCCACTTGACCATATCTGGGGGAAATGACAGGATGCCCTAGTATGCTGATACCATAGGGTTTGAGTTGCCACTGGGGGGATTCATGGAAAACCATCGTCCGCTCCCACCATACTTACCACCTTTCATCTCTTTCCCGCTCATCCATCCCATTAAACTGGTCCAGGCATTGGGTTGGCCAAATATTTAAGGGTTGTACCTTACCTTGTGGGAAGAAGGGGCTAAAGGCCAAGAGGGTAAAAGTAGCTGGCAAAAGGTAGAAGCCAGAGAATGAAACCTTGAGATGCTTCGCCCAGGGATCCCCGAGAAAGCAGTAAAAAAGTTCTCAGCAAGAAACAGAGGGACCCATAAAAATAATAAAACAAGGCCTAGTTAAAGGATAGGGGGTCTCATCACGAGCCAGCCTATTAGGTCCATGGGCATGTAGCGGTATGACACTACCAGCAGCTGGTCACCACGCCAGGGTAGTGGCTCTTGGTGGCATAGCCAAGAGAAAGGGGGTCTCATCACGAGCTAGCCTTCTCATTTCCGTGAAATGCTTGTGGGTAACATTGCCACCACTGGTCACCTCTCCAGGGCAGTGTCCCCTAACTAGCTTCTTGAAAGAAAAAACAATAAGAATAAAGACAAAAGGCATGAATGGGATTGGAAACATTTACATCCATGACAGGTGCAACTCACCCTCTACAGAGGCACCCATAGGTAAGCCATACATTTCCCTGCTATCACTGCACCCCTTGCCCAGACATCCCTTACCACCTCATTCACTCACATGGCCTAGATTTGATTTCTCCAAGAAACATCCCACATCCAGTGAGAATTAGCCCAATTAGATGTCCTGGCGTTTCCTCCAAACTTGGCTTGTAGATTAGTATAATGTCTTTGAGCACTTGTCCGGGTAAAGGGGGTTTTATGCACATGTTTAATAACTTAATGATTAGATGTGATTGACATTGCTATGATCCTTGTGACTTATGAGCCCATGGAGGGCGTATTTGTTGATGTTACAGGTCCACTCCCGATGGCAGGTACCCAGATGGACAGGTACACATGGGAAGATGATCAGTTCGGACCTCCATGGGCTATATGCCCACCAGATGGACGCTGAGACCCCAGTAGGGGACAAAGACAGATCAGAGGATTGCACCGAAGAAAGAGGAGGATGTTCCACCATAGGCAACTTGTCAGACCCGTACCCAGGGGGGTTATTCCCTTTCCACCAGGACGTAGGCCTTGGAAGACCCATGACATCATCCAGTGCTTTTGGAGGTTTTGGGAGGCAGTGGTGTGCCAAGTGGCACATGTGGCAGGTTCCTGAGGCCCAAGAAGGTTTAACATTTTTCCCCAAGAGGCCAATGTTGCCCTAAAAGGGCCTAACATCACCCTAAAAGGGCATGATGTCATCATTTATGCTTGATTTAGGGTTTTAATTGTGACATTTAATGTAAAACAATATTTTTGATGTAAACTGGCCATGTCGGCCTTTTTTGACCTAAAGTAAAATTAAAGGTCAATGCTATTGTATAAATAGAGAGTTAAAACTCTCATTATTGGATCATCTTTCACTAACACTTGTGTGAGGTCTGAAATTTGCGGCCCTCATTAGGGTTTTGGATTAAAATTTTAGTGTGCACTTGTTGGAGGAGGGCTATTTTTGGTGAATTTGGCATTTTTCTTGGTGGAAAGTCTACAGCTAGGTTTTTTCTTGATGATGCTTGGTGAATGTGAGTAAAATTCTGCAATTCTTCTCTTACTTGAATGGTTATGGTGTTTTACTTTGCATTTTGTTAATACTTATTGTTAGCTCAAACCCTAGGGATCAAGCACATGTTATTGTCCTTGTTCTAATTTGCTATCTACATACTAGATTGTGCCAAGGAGCCGTTTTGTTAAAGCCATTGCTAGGGCCTTGCCATTGCAACACCCTAGCATCTGTTCTTCATCCTAGCCGATTTTACTTTGTCATTGAGTTAAAGAAGGAGGAAAACCTACTAAGGGCTAGGGTTACCTACACCTTAGTAGTCGTTCTCCCCTAGGGTTTGGTGGTTGAAGCCTTGGCTTACCAACACTTCATCCATTAAATTCCTCTCGTCTTTGGCTCTATTATTATCATCTTGCTCCTTCAATTCTTGCAGCCACTTGTTGACTCCATTTTCCCTATGAAAGCACTAGTCGAATATCTCTCCCTTGAGTGTTTTGATCACAACCTTCAAACATCCAAATCTTTGAACAAACTACTAACACCTTCTAACCCTAGATTAGATTGATCTACTAACCTTATTGCTGCTACTATTCAATGAAGTTACAACCATACTTTGTAGCATTTAAAGCTTCTCTAAGCAATTGAAAATATTGACTAATGCATAGCCTTATTTGCTTCTGATGAATGTTGGTGTTATGATATTGATGATTAATCATTCTTGCTCATTTTGAAGCTTCTCTAAGGCATTAATTGTGAAGTATTGTCTTGTGATTATTGCTGCTATACATCTTTGTTTACTTCATCAATATATTAGTCAATTACTTTTATTGAAAAAGTCTTTGGTTATATGAAATACTAACCAACAAGTGCTCTTGCAAATATAGTTTTATGTTGCTTTGTCCCGGGCAGGTACACTTCTGGTTTATTATTTCTTTATTGGTTGTTTAACTGGACTTTCTGATCAGTGGTGACTTGTGAGAGGGAACTTTTTACTCGACCTTTATCCTTTGCCTTCTCAAAACCCCAGGTCATTGGGGACGTCTCCCCTGGGCCTACCACCCTAAATAGAAAGAGACATCCTATTGAGGCGACAATGATAGGATAGTCTCCCGTTACGCCAATTTGTCTTCATTTGCCTTTCCCCTTCTATCAAAGTACAAATTGCGCGATAACACTGATATATATGAAGTGGATGCAAAATAAAAAATTATACATCAAAGTCTATATTGAATCCTGAAGAGCCAAAAGTTAGAACCAATACAAAATGACATCACATATATAATTATAAATGTATCTCATCATCATGAGGTAGATATACAATGACAAATGAAACAAAACTAGTAGCTAGCTATCTAATATCAATGCCCTCTCCCCCTTTTACGGGAAGATATAATGCGCTGTTTGTCGTGCCTACTCTTGATAGTAGAAGGTCTTAAGTATGCCAGTAGAAGTAGGTTTATCTATAAGTGTAGAAAGTGGTGCTGATGCTAGCACATCACCCTCCATGATGTCTTCAAGCTGCTTCTCCTCCTCCTCCTTGAAATATCCCTGATCCCGCTGATCAATATTTGCTACCGATCCAATATTCTGTCTTGTAGATCTGATACATTGGGGGTTTCTGGATGCATTTCAGTTGTGTGTTTGAGATCTTTAAGGTTATTGAATGTGCATGTTGGTTATTTCAGGTGCATGTTGGTTATTGCATGTGCATGTTGCGCATTTATCGTTTAAACAATATATAAAGGATGCATGCGGTAGTAAAGAACATCAACTGCCCAATAACATATATTATGCGACTCAAGCATGGAAATACAATAACACACTGGAAATATAGAGTATAATCGTCAGCTAGATCTCATGGATCGTCACTGGAATACAATCAAATAGCATAAAAATACCCGTGATCAGAAGATGAGTGCAGATCTGATGGATGCACGGAAAGATCAACAGGAATATGCGTCTTCGGAGAAATACTGTAACTGCTACCAGCTGGAAAACTCGTCCGGAAGAATAGACTGTCGGAATGCGTTGAAAACTGCTCCAATAGAAGCACCCTGGCCTCTAGACTGGGATGGATGAGTGTGGGATATTATATCTGGCCGCTGAGGTATTGGATCTGGACCCCTGGGGGGTTTGCGCACCTATTGGGACACTGGATGCGCCCCAAATGATTCCACCAACGGAATCTGCTGCTGTATGGCTCAAAACGATCGTTTCGCCAAATGTGGAACTGGGTCAGAAGGGTTTCCCCGGATCTATCCTGATGTTCCGTTTGTGACCCCAAATGTACTGCTGGATGAGCTGCGCCCTAAATGACTGGACTAGGCGGTCTGTAAGATTCCATCGTCAGAATTTGATGATAGATGGATCAATAGAAGTGCCCTGGCCGGATCTCAACTGGGTCGGAAGGAAATTGCAATTTGAACTTGGACCTCATGCAGCTCTCCAAACCCTCAAACTAACTTTGCGCCCTCACTGGCTGAGCTGCGCACTCTGCAATGGATACTCCTGAATGGTGAAATACCTGGATGGTATCTCCGATGGGCTAGGGTGTGTCTCTCAATACCGAAATCGATCAATGGTGGTGGTTTCCTCCAAAAATCCACAAAACAACAAGGATGACTCTCTTCCTCCTCTGGGAACTCTCAACATCAAATCATAACAATGCATAATGAATTAGGTTGCTTTACCCTTCCTTTATAGCTTCCCGAAACCCTAATTTGTTGTTGACCTTTTCCCTCCAAGTTACTTTTACTTTATTTTATTATTCCTTGATTAAATCACTTAATTAATTAATTAATTAACCATTTTACCTCTAAAAAGTGATTTATCCATCCGGATGGCTTCTCCGACCACTGAAAGTCACTTCTCATCATCTTGTCTTGTAATGCTCTTCCTCCCGATTCCAGTGAGCTATCACACTAAGAGGTTTCTCCAAGTAATATGCCCATTATGACCTTCTTAGTGAATTTAATTAAGGTATAACCCATAATAACTCAAAATTACGGAAATCGTTGGAATGCAACGGAACCAAAGCCCAGCTGTGCGGAATGGATCCTGATGATGAACGATAGAAGTCGAGCCCAAATAAACCCCTCAATATCTCCTGAACTCTCTGTCACCCCTATTTGGCTACTCGGGTAGGCATAACACTCTGAAATGTTGTAATGTTATAATGTTCCAAAATGGGGACATTACAGTCCTTCTTGCCGGAATATTGCTTGTTCTCAAGCAATAACTGAATCCAACTACATATGATACCGGGGTCCCATATCCACCTATGTGACACAAGGTAGATTCCCCTCAAGATGTGGTCTCTCCAAGTGCTCACCACACATGACACCCACATGCTCCTGATGAGTAGAATGATCAATGGCCAAAGAATCTCAGTCAACTCTCTGAGAAACCACTCTACTCGAAACTCAACTCCATCAAAAGATGAACTACCAAGCACTCCAATCTTTGGGTCCCATATCAGAATGTGAATTGCAATGCCCTGTGGAGTATAGTTCTGTAACATATCAACACCACGAGTCTCCTGCAAATAACACATGGCCTCAACCCGAAATGGGTCTATCCTATTAGACCATACCAAACTCAACACGACCCCCACCGACTGAACATGTTGTTGCCATAGTGAGGTACTACAAGACCTCAACGAATCACCAGCCAGTGACGTGCTCTCCCCAATACTAAAACTCAATGGGAAAGCAAAGTGACTTCCCCCTGCAAACATCCGCTCGTCTCCATCAGTCAATGAATTGCCCAGCCCCGTAATCCCAGGGTCCCATGCTAGTCTCTGACAGGGACCATCATGTTGATGCTGCTCTACTTTGATCATGACTGTCTGCTCAAAGTATCCATACTAGACCCTCCACTCCTGGATCCTCATAAGATGAAACAAACTTTTGACCCAATGGACTCCCAGATCCCATGTCAAATTTGGAAGTTCATCACTTCCAATCCCCACTAACTGTTGATGTGCCCTACTGGTAACTGTTGAAAGCCCTCCACCCTCATCCCAATGAGAGTCTGAATATGTAGTAACCTTTGAGATATCCTCTGTCCCATGGCCTAGGATACTCTCCATCACGCCTAGGGCCTCAACTGTCTGCCCCTGATGACCCACCCCTATCCTGCTGTATGCAATCAAGACACTCCTGTCAGGTGGTCTCAGCCTACCAACTCTCCATG
>ML776895.1:145888-166184 GCA_009831015.1 Picea engelmannii | reverse complement strand
AATAGAATTCCTAAAGGCTTGGTCCCATTAGAGAGGCTCTTTGACAACAATGACGTGGCTGTCAAATTGCAAAGTGCAGAAAAAGAATCAGATGTCTTCCAGTATAATGTGGCCAGTGAGCAAGATCCCAAACATGTCAACTTGGCCTCACATTTGACTGAGAAACAAAAGGCTGATTACGGAGAACTGTTGAAGGAATTTGCAGACATTTTCGCCTGGCAATATGATGATTTGAAGGTTGATAATAAGGTTATTGGGAAACATTGAAGGGGATATTTGCATTATAATACCATCTAGCTATGTATTCAAGAGTAGATTGCAGGGGTGGTGGAAGGTGTAAAGAGTCTTTGAATGTTCCTTTTAGGCTGGTTTTCATGAGCGGGAGGAACATAACAAAAGGGATCCCTAACATTGGTAGAAAGGTTAGAGCAAGAGCCTTCAACACTAGGATTTCTTTGGAATCCCTTCATCATCACAAGTTGCCTTTTTCACCCTATTTTAGTACTCCACCTCTTTCTGCCTAGACTTGTCTTTGAATTTCTCAAACATGTTTTCCTTTCCAATCTAATGGGTTCAATTTCTAGAGTAGTACAAGGGGTAACTTGATCTCTTTTACCTGCCAACTATTGTTTCAACCTATGAATGCTCCCCCTTTTTATGTGTTTCTTGCAATTTTTGCAATACATCTCATCAACAACAATACAAACATGGATGCATGCAGGGTCTTTGACTTGGGAGCCGTGGTAAATGCAAACAAATATGCAAACCCTATCTCATTTTTTTTACAACAAAAATAGATTCAGGTCTACAATTTTATGAGAGAAAACAGGGGCAGATTTAACATACCTTTGAATGAATCAATGGTTACAAGAATCCAGTCAAGAACTCCTTCAAGCTTGTAGATGGGATGTAGCCTCCTAATTTAGATGCCAATCTACTAAACAAGGATTGCCAAACAAGCTCCAAGCTCACTCTAAATCTCAACTCTTCAATGTAGCTCCATAAGATCCAGATGCTCACAAATGCTCAATTAGAGAAGTGTGAGGAAAATAGAAGCAGGGGGTTCTATATAATGCCACTTTAGGGTTTTGGAGGTGGGGAAGTCTAGCATTAAGGTTTAATTTTATTAAAAATGGCTTTTTCCCCTAAACTCGCCACAACTTGTAGGTGATTGAGTTGTTATAGTTTCGGTTGAACCAACTAGTTCAGAGCAGTTTTGTATTGAACCAGTCGGTTCGGTACAGAATTGGGCCTCTGTTTGGTTTGAAGGCTGATTTGTTTGAACCTGAGGTTTCTATTATTAGGTTTCTTTTGAACTTACTAGATAACCATAGCATAGATAGGATCACTGAGAAAAAGACAATCACGAGATGCACAACATTTATCCTGGGAAACCCTCATGGGGGAGAAAACCCAACAAAAACTTCCTTAATATAGATAGCCAATACAATGCCAAGAGAATAAACCAAACACTATAGAAAGTCCTCTCCCAAGTAATGCACCTCTCTCTCTTCCTTCTTCTCCAATTGCAGCTCCAAACTTGCGCTCTGGATGATCAATTGAGTGAGTGAACAAATGAGGCGCTAGCCTCCTTTATTTATACAATCTGGCAGGTGCTGAAAGGAAGTGTCTTTTCACTGGTAGGGCCGATTTCTCTTCCTGGGTGGTTAGAACCACTTTTATTTATTCTGGGGGCCGACTTATCATTTTGCATATTACAATTAGGGTTTGACCAATCTGCAAAATGGGATTTGGTCATTTACAATGCCCGACATGATCAATCCACAAAAGGGGATTGATCTAATGAATAATACATCAATAATAAATAGAATACTCTTTGCAATTACAATATTTCAACACTCCCCCTTAACAAGAAGGGTATTCTACAACATCATCAAGAGAGAGAGGGAAACAACATCAACGACATCTGGAACACTAACTTGCATATCTATAAATCATTGGAAGTTTTTCTCATCATCATCGTTCACAGTATGGAGCTGGTGTAGCATCATCATCCTCATCAGCGTGAGGCTAAACTAACATCATCATCATCTTTAGCATGAGGCTAAAGTAACATCATCATCTTCTTTAGCACGAGGCTAAAGTAATATCATCAACATCTTTAGCATGAGGCTAAAGTAACGTCATTATCTTCAACATTAAGGCTGAAATAACATCATCATCATCATCTTCAGCAAGAAGCTGAAGTKGCATCAACATCATCATCTTCAGAAGAAGCTGAAGTGGCATCATCATCATCATCTTCAGAAGAAGCTGAAGTGGCATCATCATCATCATCTTCAGCAAGAAGCTGAAGTGTCATCATCATCATCTGCATCAACATGGATTAGTATAACACTAATACATCATCATCATCAATAACATCACAAGGCCGATATAACATCAACAACAATAGTATCACAGCACGAAGGCTGGAGTAACATCAACATGAACAATATCACAACACGAAGGCTGGAGAAACATCAACATCAGCACTAGGTTGAGAGTCTTCAACACGAAGCTGACATAACAACATGAAGTTGGCTACACAATATCATCAACACAAAGCTGGCATCACAGTACGAGACTGGCAACACAACATCACAACACGAGGCTGGCAACACATCATCACAACACGAAGTTGGCAACACATCATCACAACACGAGGCTGGCACATCATCATCAGCATGAAGCTGACATCACAACACGAGGCTGGCACATCATCATCAGCGTGAAGCTGGCATCACAGCACAAGGCTGGCACATCATCATCAACATGAAGTTGGCATCACAGCACAAGGTTGGCACATCATCACTACTCCCCCTTTCGAGGGAGGTCCTTTCGGACTACACCAAGCTTATCTCAAAAGTGCTCAAACGTTACACGAGATAGAGGCTTGGTTAACCCATCAACAACATGTTCATCCGTGCTAACATATTGGATCTTTTATGGCTCGTCTCTGCAACATATCACGAATGAAGTGATACCAGATATCTATGTGCTTCGACTCATCATAAAACACATCATCTCCATACAACTCTGGTTATCACAAAGAATCATGGTGGCTTCCATCTCCAGATCAAATAGATCTGTCAACAACATCCGAAGCCATACGACTTCACAACTGGCGGAACATGCAACAATGTATTCCGCTTCTGCCGTGCGCGGAGCAATGCTGAATTGCTCCCTACTTTGCCATGAAGTCATGGCTGACCCCAGACTGAAACAACATCCTGAAGTGCTCTTTTTATCAGAAGCACTTCCATCTCAATCTGAATCGGTTTAACCACTCAGTTTGAAGTCATGATCTCTAGTAAAATAGTGACCAAACTCCAACGTACCCTTAAGGTATCTCATCATATGTTTTGCAACAACAATGTGAACACGTCTGGGTTCTACTAGATATTGAATCAAGGAAAAACATATATCTAGCATGGTATTCGTCAGATACATCACTGAACTAATAATCTGTCTGTACAAATTAGCATCAACCAATTCTGACGAGGTATCTACCAGGAGCTTCAACTTTGTTTCCATGGGTGTGTACATGGATTTACATTTCAACATGTCAAACCTTTGCATTTTAATTGCATACTTCCCTTGGTTAAGGAAGATCTTCTCAGTGCTCTGCCAAACTTCAAGACTTAAGAGATAATGCATTTAGGTCTTCCATCAAACTCTGTAGCGAGCTTCTTCTGCAATCTATGATGAGATTTTCTTCATCTTGTCAAGAATACATCATCTACATATAGTAGTAATATCAGTGGCTCTTTATTCATAACCTTGAGATAAAGGTTAGAATCAACTTTACTCTTGGTAAAGCCCAAGCTCATCAGGAAACTGCCAACCCTTCCATATCAAGCTCTAGGAGCTTGCTTCAACACAAACAAAGCTTCCTTTAACTGACAAACATGAGTCTTTCTATCTTCAATCTCCAAATCAAATTTTCTCATTACATTGTACCAATCTGGTACAGTTGCTCAGTTGTAACTCAATATGCGCAATCATGTGCTAGCTCTATGTGCTTTTTGCAAAGCACTATCTGTCTTATTGCTTGAGAGTATGTCCTCTCCTCTTTCTGCAACTGTTCCTTCTGGAACTGGGACTCTGCACCTGCACTTGCTCTAAGGCTGAGAATGGTTGCTCCATTCTCACTGTGACTATTGAAATCTGGGAGTAACTCCTCTACTCCATCATGGCAACAACTTCATCTGAAACTGAGAGTGGCTCAATAACTGATACTGGAGATAACTCTTCTTCTTTCATGGAGGTAAAACTATATTTCATTGTAGTCATGTCTCCATGACCCAACTAATGTAATGCACCAACTGCCACTCAATTTTAAATATGGGGATTGCTTCCCCTGCATCTCATACTATATATGAATCATGGTTGTTCTGGTTGTCTTCATAAGTACTGGAACTATTTCTTCAATTACTGGAGTAAGTGTCTCGTCATAGTCTTCTCCCTTTTGCTGGGAGAATCCTCTGGAAACACATCAGGCTTTGTACATTTGCAACATGCTTGATCTGTATAGATCAATCTTGGAAGTCAATATTGACTTCTCTTCTGGTCTCACGGAAGAATCCATATACTAGTCTTTTTGACTGGCTTCCTTCATTGTCACTGAAACAAGGGAATCTTCCCAGGAAATTTCATATCTCCTAGAAGTTTCTGAAGCTACGATCTAGTCTTCTCATGACATTTGTCTTCCAGTCTTGGAAGTTGTCTCTTCATCTTGATCCTTTCTGAGATCAGGCTTACTCTTGATTTCTTCTGAGTCTACAAGGACTTCATCATCTCTTACAGGGTATACTTGGTGTTGAATACCAAGTCTAAATATGGAAGACAGAGTCATGCTTCAAACGAGATCTGCTTCTCGTTCTAATGTTCGGTCATCTTTGGAGAAATCTGCTCCTTTCAATCAATCTTCATATGAGATGCTCTGAATCTCAAACGATAGCTTCTTCATCTTCTTTGGTACATGAGTGTATATGGTCATGTACATAGTTTGCTTCATATCTCATCTATAGCTTCCTCAAGGTTATCACCTGTGACCTGAAACAAGGTCAACACAACAACAAGCAAGAATAATACTCTTTTGATAATAGTAGATAAAACAAAGACACGAATATTCATCACAATAGCTCCTTTAGAGCTATCACTTGTGACCTGTCTGAAGCAAAGATCAAAAGTAAGAAATACAATACGAAATGAGGTCAACACTCTTCTAGTGTTGTGATCAAACATGTAATGTCCCCCACCTCTTGATGAAGAGGTTTGAGAAGACTTAGTGGCCTAGGCATCCCCACTAGGCCATAGTCTCACATTGAGGGGAAAAGTCAACCAAACTAATGTTATATCCTTAAGTTGACTTAATAAAAAGGTAAAAGGAGTTGAAAGATAATTCAATGAAGGATTAGAAGCACTGGAGGTTGAGCTAGGAGTTAACCCTAGGGGTTAACTTAACTCAATAGGGAAATAGAAGGAAAGTATAAAGAGAAGGCTAGGGCGCACCTCTCATTCATTCTGGATTTTGGTATTTGCTTGTTGATGCTCTTGAGCATACAGTTTTGAGGGTTTTGATATTACAAACCCTAGTGAACAACTTAGTGGTGAAAGATTCCACTCACCTTGTTCCAAGCTTGGTCTCGGGGATGAAATACTCCACCCACACCATTCTACATCTATCATCTATTCAGGAGGACTAGCAGGGCCGTATCAGTTGGAGCAACAGGGTCGTACCAGTTAGGGTTTTCTTGCAGGGGTGCACCATTTGTTGAGGAAGAGTTCGATCCAGCACATTGAGGAAGCTTGGAAGGTTTTCAGCATTAGGGTTTTGCTTGCAATTCCTTGCTCATCAGTTTGAGGGATTCTTGGAGGAGTTACCACGTCCATATGATCTATTTGAGGTTGAGATGATTTTAGGAGGAAGAGGACAATTTAGTGATTCAGTGTTTCTTAGATCTAGAAGGCCATAGGTTAGATCTGACCTTGATACTTCTGTCAGGGGCTTGTAGTGACCCGATCTATCATCCTAGAGAGTTTCAGGGGATTCAAAGCCCTTATTCAGCTAGGTCGTACTATTGGCCATATTCAGGGTATCAGGAGAGCCGTACCAGTTTAGGGTTTCTGCAGTTTGAAGAGGAGGCTTCAGTGATTGAGCTCCATACTTTAGGAGAAGGCTTCCATTGCCTTGATCTATCATTGGGAGGAGTTTGGCAGCATTTGGGGGACTTCATCTTCAGGAGGGCCGAACCCTTGGTATCCATTGTCTTCAGCAAGCTGTATCAGCATCAACAGGGCCGTACCAGTTGCTTAAGGGTTGAGCTTAAACCCTAGTTTTCCAATTGAGCGTTCATCTTCTATTACAACCTTTGGGAGGCTTGCTTGGTATCTCCGGGAGCATTTTGTATGCAACTCTATTCTTGTCTTGAAGCCATCTAAAGCTATTCCAGATCTGCTTCGTTATTTGTATCAGGTGCTTGCTTTCTTATAATAAAGTTCAGCTATTGCTTGTGGTTCCTATCTTGTGTATTGTGGATATTCTTCATATGATGGTAATAATGCGTGTATAATCTGTGGCAGAATAACTGAATAAACCCTAAGGCCGAAATGTTCTTGGCCAACCTGTATACACAACACTTAATAAACAAATCAGTGGTTAGTTAGTGATTTCAAGCAAAAAATTGGCTTGGGATCATTACAGTGGTATCAGAGCGAGGTTCCTCCAAACCTGTGAGGATTAGCGCATGCAGAGGTACAGTGGTATCTTTATGGGCAAAAGGAAGAAGCAGGCTAGTGAAAGAGAAGCCGAAATGGAGGGATCGGGAGACGAACGTGAGCCACAAGGCTTGGCTTTCTTGGCAGTCGAATTCGACAAATTCCAAGAAACCCTAAACCTTACAGAAGGCAACCTGGTCCACCATTTACAGATAAGCCAGGAAACAAACCGAATAGGACAAGACGAAATCACTGAGACCGTGAAGAAGGTAGATGGGAATCTGAGGCAGATTGATGAGAATCAGTCGATGATCACTCGGTTGTTGATGGAGATGACTCACCGGGGGAAAGAGCCTGAGATGTATGAAAGCAAAGATGCTAGTGGATCCCATGGTGAAATCCGGTTTGATCCAGAAAGGGCTCCCAGGTCTGAGGGAAGCCATGGAGGGGGCATGTCAGATGGGCACATGGGTAGCAGGGCTTGTTGATATTATGGTAGCTGCGGGAGGTATTTACCTCCACGTGTAAACCTGACGAGAATAGGATATTCCGGGAAGCAAGAAGAAATCCTAATGAGTTGGCTAATAACCCTAGAAGAGTTGTCGGCTCAAGAAGATAACTTGTATTAGGTTATTAGCCTCCAAGAGAAGAAGTCGGCCAAAAGAAATAATATATACTGAACAGACAGATACCCAGAATGAGAAGTCGGCCCAGGCAATTAGCCAGAATTACTATAAATACAAGAGGCCAGTCTTCATTCTGGCAGGCAATCTCAGAATTGCAGAGCAACACTTGTGCGCACTGCAGTACTTAGTTTTGTGCGCAGGTTTGGAGGAGAGCTGCCATTGCAGCTACTGCAGCTAGCAGATCACGTTTGGCTTGGACTATCTCTTGGTTAGGGTTTGGACTATTTGATCAGCTCTTGTTGGTGCGCTATCCTTGGGGAAAGGTGTGTTGCCCTTTGTTTGGCTATCTAGCCTAGGGTTTGCTTTCGGAGTGATTCTCTGTCAAAGTTAAGGTGCTCGGAGGGTGGCTTCGGCCTATGGTTGGGTGACAATAGTGATATTGTCAATGGTAAAATGAGCACATCCATTATATTCTAACAGGTTATGGGCCCACACCTCCTTCATTCAGTCTAACTGTTGGAAGGAAACATAGCCAGAAGGATATTAAGCTCATTGAAGCACTGCTGCTAGGGTTTCTAGCAGGAGCAGTCACCAAAGCACAACCGCTAGGGTTACTAGCAAGTGCAGTTGCAGAAACCCTAATCCTCTCGTTGAGGCACCTTAAGTGAAGGGATTGATCTAATTTCTAGATATATCAGTGCGCCTTAGCCTAGCGCATCTCCTGGTACTCTCAACAAGCCAAGATGTCAAGTTTGAGTTTTTGGTCAGATCTAGGGTTGACCAAGTCAAAGCAGCTATGACTTACTCTATGAAGTCAGAAAACAAGTTAGATGGAGCTTCTAACTTCAGAGCATGGAAGACAAGGATTGACCTTAGCCTTGCCAAGAATAAAGTGTTGGATATCGTGAAACTAGAGTTTGAAGAAGGAAAAGAGAAGGAACCAGAGAACATTGTAGTTATGGAGAAGTTCAAAGACGGTGACATCAATGCTATGAGTATCATAGTGGAATCTATAAAAGACCACTTGATACCCTACATCTCCCATCTTGACTCATCGAAGAAGATGTACGATGCCCTAACAAACCTTTTCTCAGTCAGAAACATTGGACAAATAATGAGTCTGAAGAATGAGCTTCGTGACATGAAGATGAATGATGATCCCAACATAACATCATACTTTGTGGGAATCTCTTAGTTAAGAGATCAACTACAAGCTATTGAAGAAATCATTTTAGAGAAAGAATTGGTAAACATAGTACTCAATGGTCTTCCCAAGACGTGGGATGCATTTGCCGCAAGCATGAACACAAGGAAGGAGTATCCTACATTTTAAGAACTTTGGACTTGCTGTGCTCAAGAAAAATCTAGGATCAGTGCAAAAGAGAAACCCCAAAAGAAGTATGATGATCAAGCCTTCACAACAATATTCAAGAATTTCAGGAACAAAAGGAAGTTTGGTTCAAAGAGGAAGAAAAATCAAGAGAAAGATATTTTAGAAATACAATGCTTCAACTGTCGAAAGTATGGTCACTACAAGAATCATTGTCCTGAGCTAAAAAAAAGGAAGGAGAAACACGAAGCATCAGTTGCCGAAGAAAAGGAACTTACAAACAAGACTAAGTAGGATGAAAGAGACTTCTTCTTCTGAAGGTAACAATACTCTTCTTATTTCTTGTACATATCTTGTTTGCACAGTCTTTGTACATATCTTGTATATCTATCTCTTAGAAGATAATATGTTCCAAGAAGAAATATACTTATGGAAGAACAACAAGATAATGATTGCTATCATTATACAAGTCAGATAATACACATAAAAGGATGAAATACATCAAACAAATCATGTGGAAGCTATTACAAGATAAGCCAAAATCATAATCAATCATGAAGAGACTTAGAAGAAGCAAAGACAGAAAGAAGTCAGCAATCAAGAGAAAATTGGAGAAAGACTTATGACGTTTTACATAAGACAATAAGATGGAAGCGTGGACTCTGTTAGACGGAGGGAGTTGATTATATATTGCAGAAGACAATAAGGATGGAGACGGAAGCGTGGACTCTGTTAGACGGAGGGAGCCGATTATATGCACTTATACATGAAGCAAGGATTAGGAGGGAGCTAATCATATGATCCATTGAAGATGATGAAATATATATCCATGGTAGCAGCCATGAAAGACAGTACGTGTTCAGTTCAACCTCAGAAGAAGTCTTCTTCGAAGAGAAGCCTTAAAGTATCCTTGGTTGTCCATCCACATCCATGATTCTATAATGAAAGGAAGAAGTGAAATCTTTAGAGGATGGAATCTATAAGAAATTCCATGGACCCAAGAGCTAAAGAAAAATATTAGGAAGAACATGAAGATTCCAAGAAAGAAAGAGAAGGCAGAACAACCTGTCAATAAGAATCACAAGATTACAAGCCTGATATGAACTCACTAAAAGCAGTCAAGCAGAGGAACTGAAAGTTGTGATGAAGAACAATGTATATATGCAAGCATTGCAAGATCCAGAACTAGAGGTTCTCCCAGATGGAGGGAGAAGACTATGACGATTACTTGTTCCAGTAAACCAGACATACCTCTACATGAGTCTTTATATCATCCGCAATATCCATGGGTTGGAGTTCTACATCAGATGAATGGAAAGAATGTTCTCCAGAGCAATTGAACAAAGAGCATATGAAGAGCAACCTCAAGACTTTGAGGCATACCAGAAAGAGACCCTTGTATGCACATAGAAGAAGATAACTTGCTGGAGAACCTCCAGTGCACAACAGAATCGTGGTGAAGATTTTCTATAACAAAGATATTGTATCAAGATGATTACTCAGAAGATCAGATCTCATGATGATAGAAGAAGTGCCACATGGACATGTTCCAGTTTTCCAACAATGATATACTTTATTGATCAAAGCTACATGAAGCCTTCAAAGAAGACTAGTGTCCCAGATCGAAGTACATTTGAAATCAAGCATTAGATTATCCGTGATGAAGTCTAGAAAGGAGAAAGTGGTTCTCCAATACATATCTCCATAGATGAGCAGATAAGCAGACATTTTGATAAAGCTTCTGTTCAAGATGACAGAGTTTGCGTACTCAAGCTGGAGCTCGTGGAGACGACTTTCTTATTGAAAAAGGAAGAGATGACTCCCAGTTTGGGAGGGAGCATTGATGTATTATTGATTGATGGACAGTCATTTTTTCAGTTCGAAAAATAGTCCAGGATGAGTAGATTCTTTCCAGTTCGGAAAGTGGATTGAGATTTCTGACGGACAGACATTTTCCAGTTCGAAAAATGTTCCAGATTGCTGATGTACCATAGACAGTGACTTCCCATTGTGGTTAACATGGGGAGTGGTCTAGGGCAGTCTCTCTTCTTGAGGGTTACTCAAGAAGACTGGCCCGCCTCGCTGGACAACGATTTCTCATTGTGGTTAACATGAGCATTGACGTATGGTTCGTTTTGGAGGTTGGTGCAGGACAAACATTTCCTCTTATGGTTAACATGGGAAATGGTCCCGACAGTCATTCCTTAGGGTGGATTCATTCTCTCTAGGTTGCACTTTGTTTAGTGCCGGAGGAATGGCCTAGGGTGGGGAATGGTCCAGGTTCAACAATCAAGGACAAACATTCCTTAGGGAAGACTCATTCTCTCCAGGTTACACTTTGTTTAGTGTCGGAGGAATGGCCCAGGGTGGGGAATGGTCCAGGCTCAGAAATCAGGCAGTTATTCTTCCTTGCTTGAGAAGAATAGTCCAGATAGCTCATCATTGATGTTTTACCTTCTGAGGGCAGATGCTCTTCCAAGATCTCACAGCTATGAGTGGAAGAATGGCCTAGATGATTCAGTTTATATCATAACATTGTTTATGTGCAGGTTGATATCAGATGATTGTTATGAAGACCGTATGTCTCTAGACAATAGATGTATAATACTGTGGTGGATGTGTTCCACTGTTTGATCAAGTATCTGTGTGGTACTTGGTGTGGTAGTGTACCACTAGATGGTAGTTGTGTACTACTATGGATAGACACAGTTGTGTTCTATTGAATGATATTGTTCCAATTACCTTGAAGACTATTAGCAGTGTTGAAAATAATTATCAGCCAGATGAATGATGAACAAAGATTTCCCAAACAGAGAATGGTTCAGAACATTTACTCTTCTAGATTAGAAGAATGGCTCTTGTATCACTCTGTGGAGTGAGTATCATGTTTGATTACTCAGATAGAGTATGGTTCCGAGAGATGATGTAGCTGATAACACTGATAGTGCTCATGACATAGTCATGAGACAGTCTATACAACTATATTGATGCTACTGGGTGAATGGTATGTTTGTGCTCAAGACCATTACCTATAATACGTCCCTAGTTAGGAGGGAGTGTTGATATTATGGTAGCTACGGGAGGTATTTACCTCCACG
The DNA here is from genome assembly GCA_009831015.1 of Picea engelmannii. NCBI lineage: Eukaryota > Viridiplantae > Streptophyta > Pinopsida > Pinales > Pinaceae > Picea > Picea engelmannii. The sequence continues at coordinate 154,407 of ML776895.1, read as the reverse complement.
TGTAAACCTGACGAGAATAGGATATTCCGGGAAGCAAGAAGAAACCCTAATGAGTTGGCTAATAACCCTAGAAGAGTTGTTGGCTCAAGAAGATAACTTGTATTAGGTTATTAGCCTCCAAGAGAAGAAGTCGACCAGAAGAAATAATATATACTGAACAAACAGATACCCAAAATGAGAAGTCGGCCCAGGCAGTTAGCCAGAATTACTATAAATACAAGAGGCCAGTCCTCATTTTGGTAGGTAGTCTCAGAATTGCAGAGCAACACTTGTGCGCACTGTAGTACCCAATTTTGTGCGCAGGTTTGGAGGAGAGTTGCCATTGTAGCTGCTGCAGCTAGCAGATCACGTTTGGCTTGGACTATCTCTTGGTGAGGGTTTGGACTATCTGATCAACTCTTGTTGGTGTGCTATCCTTGGGGAAAGGTGCGCTGCCCTTTGTTTTGCTATCTAGCCTAGGGTTTGCTTCCAGAGTGATTCTTTGTCAAGGTTAAGGTGCTCGGAGGGTGGCTTCGCCCTATGGTTGGGTGACAATAGTGATATTGTCAATGGTAAAACGAGCATATCCATTATATTCTAACAGGGCTAACCCTAGGCCGTACTTACCTACCTTCACAGATGAATCGACACAACAGGAGCGAAGGTAGGAGGAGTAGGTGGACAACTTTGTGGAGCAGATGGCACAATGTACTAAGGAGTACCATATCTTGGATATGATGATTCAGAGGCAGATGTCTTTGGATCAATACTGCCAACTCAAGTTCAGAAACACGCCCAGGCCGAACCATAGGAGCAGTTTTGAGTTCGAACGAAGAGCAGGGAAGATAGAAATTCCATACTTTGATGGTACGACTAAGATGATAGCACAGGCATCGGTACAGAAGCTGGATACTTATCTGCAGCTTAACCCCATGAGGGAGATGGAGGCCATCAATTTTTCCACGTACCTGGATGGCAAGGCTCATGATTGGTAATGGTTGTACCATGGACTCACCACACTAGGCCATAGTCGGATAGTGACCTACACAAAATTCACTTAGAGGCTCATTGACAGATTTGATCAGGGGGATCCTGAACTGCACTTCCGGGAGCTCACACAACTCAGGCAAACAGGAGCAACATAGGTATACATTGAAGAATTCCAAAGGCTAGCAGTCATGGTACAAGACATATCACCAACCGGGCTTATGATGCTCTTCACTGAAGGGTTGATGGAACCCTTGAAGGGTTGGGTAAAGGCTTTTAAGCCTACCAACCTACAGGACACTATTTGGAGAACAAGGGACCTAGGACCAATGACCAAACCAAAGTTTGTGCATAGGCCACCTCTTAACACCGGAGGAAGAGATCAAAGACCTGCAATGAACCAGGGGGGACGTGACCCAAGGGGGTTTGACAGGGGCCGTGGCAGAATGGATGATAACACCAGGAGGGAACTGAGAAGGAAGCAACTCTGCTTCATGTGCAAGGAACCATGGAACCCATCACATAAGTGCATGGGTCGTGGCCAAGTGCACTACATAGAGGTGACCTCAGACAATGAGGAGGAGGAAGACTACGACCAACTTCAGAACATGGAGGCCGAAACCACAGAGACAACAAAGGAGGAGGTCACAAGACTGGACAGTACGACTGAGGGAAAAGACACCTTGGCATCCATCAGTGTGGTGCCCAAATTTAACACCTTCAGGATGAGAGGAGTCTTTCAGGGACATAAGGTATTGGTATTGCTTGATGGGGGAGCCTCCCACAACTTCATTGATTCAACATTGTTGAGAAGGAGGCACATACCCACAGTGGGATTTGAAGGGTTCAAGGTGGAGGTAGCAGGTGGAAGCACTATGCCTTGTGACAGGTACATTCCAGGTATGAAGCTTACATTGGGTAGGCATGAGCTAGTACAGGATATCTATGTGATGGACCTTCCGGATACTAACATAATCCTTGGAGTTCAGTGGCTCAGGACATTGGGGCCTATCACCACCAACTACAAGACCATGAAGATGTCTTTTATAGAGGAGGGTGGATGAAAGGTAGTGCTCAGAGGCGTGAGAGGTAATTCTGCCAAGGTAGTTATGACCAAGAGGATGGAAGCCATCTTCAGGAGAGAGGAGATTGTGTATGCAACTGAATGTAGGATTTCGACACATGTGGATGAGCATGGTAAGGTTCACTACACCTCAGAGATCCAAGAGATCCTTGACAAGCACCACAAAGTGTTTGGACCGATTCCTCCAGGGGTGCCACCAGATAGGGGGTTTGAGCATATCATTGAGCTAGAGGCAGTAGCTAAACCAGTCATCACCACACCATATAGGCATCCAAAGAAGTATAAAGACGAGATAGAGAAAGCCATCAAAGAACTTCTGGACATGGGATACATCAGGCCGAGCTCTAGCCCTTTTGCTTCTTCAGTAGTGCTGGTCAAGAAGAAAGATGGTACTATGTGAATGTGCATTGACTTCTGGGCCTTGAATAAAAAGACAATAAAAAACAGGTACCCTATACCCAGGATTGATGAGTTACTAGACGAACTACATGGAGCTGTCTATTTCACAAAGATTGAGCTTTGTTCTGGCTACCATCAAATCAAGATGAGTGAGGAGGACATCTCAAAAACAACTTTCAGGTGTTATTATGGCCATTATGAGTTCTTGGTGATGCCCTTCGGGTTAACCAATGCCCCAACCACGTTCCAATCTTGCATGAACCATGTGTTCAACAAACAGCTGAGGAAGCACTTGTTAGTATTTTTTGATGACTTGCTCATTTACAACAAGACATGGGAGGAACACCTTCGGCATGTGGACCAAATTCTGTTTATTATGGAGGAACAATCACTGTACACTAGGGAGTCCAAATGTGAGTTTGGAATGACAGAGGTACTCTACTTGGGACACATCATTGGGGCAAAGGGGGTACAGGTACATCAGGAGAAAATAAAAGCCATTATGGAGTGGCCTACTCCTAAGACAGTCATAGAGTTAAGGGGATTTCTAGGCATGTGCACATACTACAGGAAATTTGTCATAGTGTTTTCTTAGCTGTGCGCACCCTTGACCGATTTGAATAAGAAGGGAGCCTTCAAATGGAGTGAAGAAGCTCAAATTATGATGGATAAGATGAAAAAGGTGATGAGCACGTGCCTAGTCCTAGCTCTTCCAGATTTTGGCCTGCCTTTCACTTTGGAGTGTGATGCCTCAAGAGAAGGTATAGGGGCCGTATTGATGCAGAATAGGCACCCTCTTGCCTATGAGAGCCGAAAACTCAAGGGTCCTGAGCTACTCTACAACATTTATGACAAAGAAATGCTGGCTATCATGCACACACTAGCCAAATTCCGACAATATCTGGTAGGTGCATGGTTTGTGGTCAAATTAGATCATAACAGTCTTAAATACCTATTGGAACAGAAGGAATTAAATAAAAGGCAACAAAACTGGGTAAGGAGAATACAGGCCTATGACTTTGACATTGAATTTGTCAAAGGGAAGAACAACGTGGTGGCTGATGCATTGTCCAGGAGGCCATCCATTTTTGCCATGACAGGTGTATCGGTTGACTGGAAGGACCACTTCGTGATGGAGTATGCAAAAGATCAGTTCGCTTGTCAGCTATTGGACGGACAGGTACAAGATGATAACTTCAGGATTATAAATGACCTCATCTATTACAAGGGCCGAATCTTTTTGGTTCCTGGATCGGCCTTCAAGGCCAAAGTGTTGCAGACATGTCATGACTCACCAATGGCAGGGCACCAAGGGATTAGTAAGACGTACATGCAGGTGAGAGAGAGGTTCTCATGGAAGGGCCTCAAGGAGGATGTAATAAAGCATGTCAAGGAGTGTACTACATTCCAGGAGAACAAGGATGAGCACACTCACCCAGTAGGACTACTGCAACCCTTACTCATTCCAGAGCACAAGTGAGAAAGCATATCCATGGATTTCATCACTGGGTTGCCAAGGACACAGGGGAAGGACTGCATTTTTGTAGTGGTGGACAGGTTGACAAAGTTTGCACACTTCTTCTCCATAGCCACAGACTTCAATGCAACACAGGTGGCCGAACTGTTTTTTAGAGAGATCTTCAGGTTGCACGACCTACCCAAGACCATTGTTAATGACAGGGATAGCAGGTTCATGAGTACATTTTGGCAGGAGTTGTTCAGATTGGTTGGTACGACCTTGACCCCTAGTACCAACTATCACCCTCAGATGAATGGACAAATCGAGATAGTCAACAAGTGGGTAGAAGGCTACCTCAAGAATTATGTAGCAGGGCAACAAAAATCGTGGGTCAGATGGTTGCACTTGGGAGAGTACTGCTACAACACCACCCAACATGTATCCATAGGCATGACACCATTCAGGGCCTTATACAGCTATGACCCACTATCTTTTGTGGAGATTGCTTTTGGTGACAGCCGGGCACCAATGGTATAGGATTGGGTACAACAGAGCCAAGACATCCTCAGAGAGCTGAAGGATCATCTACAAAGAGCACAAAACCAACAGAAGGTCCAAGCAGACAAGCACAGAGTGGAGCGTACTTTTGAGGTTGGTGACTTAGTCTATCTTAGGCTCCAACCATATAGGCAAGATTCTATAAAAAGAAGCGGAGTAGAGAAGCTACAACCACGTTTCTTTGGGCCCTACAAGGTCAGCAGGAAGATAAGGGCCGTAGCTTATGAGCTAGAGCTCCCACAGGGTAGCGGGATACACAATGTCTTCCATGTGTCCTGCCTGAAAAGGGCCATCAGCCAACACATCACACCTATTGAGGTACTGCCTCCCATGGATGAAGAAGGTCAGCTTGTTTTGATTCCGGAAGAGATACTAGAAGTTCGGGAGAAGAGGCTCAGGAAGAGAAGGATCAAAGAGTACTTGATCAGATGGAAGGATCTACGCATTGAGGATGCCATGTGGGAGAATGAACAGGTAGTACGTGAGGCAAGTTTGGAATTGCTTGAGGACAAGCAATTTCTAGCAGGGGAGACTGTAATGTCCCGCACCTCTTGATGAAGAGGTTTGAGAAGACTTAGTGGCCTAGGCATCCCCACTAGGCCATAGTCTCATATTGAGGGGAAAGTCAACCAAACAAATGTTATATCCTTAAGTTGACTTAATAAAAAGGTAAAAGGAGTTAAAAGATAACTCAATGAAGGATTAGAAGCGCTGGAGGTTGAGCTAGGAGTTAACCCTAGGGGTTAACTTAACTCAACAGGGAAATAGAAGGAAAGGATAAAGAGAAGGCTAGGGCACACCTCTCATTCATTCTAGATTTTGGTATTTGCTTGTTGATGCTTTTGAGCATACAGTTTTGAGGGTTTTGATATTACAAACCCTAGTGAACAACTTAGTGGTGAAAGATTCCACTCACCTTGTTCCAAGCTTGGTCTCGGGGATGAAATACTCCACCCACACCATTCTACATCTATCATCTATTCAGGAGGACTAGCAGGGCCGTACCAGTTGGAGCAGCAGGGTCGTACCAGCTAGGGTTTTCTTGCAGGGGCGCACCATTTGTTGAGGAAGAGTTCGATCCAGAACATTGAAGAAGCTTGGAAGGTTTTCAGCATTAGGGTTTTGCTTGCAAGCCCTTGCTCATTAGTTTGAGGGCTTCTTAGAGGAGTTACCACGTCCCTATCATCTATTTGTAGGTTGAGACGATTTCAGGAGGAAGAGGACAATTTGGTGATTCAATGTTTCTCAGATCTAGAAGGCCATAGGCTAGATCTGACCTTGATACTTCTCTCAGGGGCTTGTGGTGACCCGATCTATCATCCTAGAGAGTTTCAGGGGATTCAAAGCCCTTATTCAGCTAGGTTGTACTATTGGCCATATTTAGGGTTTCAGGAGGGCGTACCAGTTTAGGGTTTCTGCAGTTTGAGGAGGAGGCTTTAGTGATTGAGTTCCATACTTCAGGAGAAGGCTTTTATTGCCTTGATCTATCATTGGGAGGAGTTTGGTAGCATTTGGGTGACTTCATCTTCAGGAGGGCCGAACCCTTGGTATCCATTGCCTTCAGTAGGCCGTACCAGCATCAACAGGGCTGTACCAATTACTTAAGGGTTGAGCTTAAAGCCTTAAACCCTAGTTTTGCAGTTGCGCGTTCATCTTCTATTACAGCCTTTGGGAGGCTTGCTTGTTATCTCCGGGAGCATTTTGTATGCAGCTCTATTCTTGTCTTGAAGCCATCTAAAGCTATTCCAGATCTGCTTCGTTATTTGTATCAGGTGCTTGCTTTCTTATAATAAATTTCATCTATTGCTTGTGGTTCCTATCTTTTGTATTGTGGATATTCTTCATATGATGGTAATAATGCGTGTATAATCTGTGGCGGAATAACTGAATAAACCCTAAGGTTGAAATGTTCTTGGCCAACCTGCATACATAACACTTAATAAACAAATCAGTGGTTAGTTAGTGATTTCAAGCAAAAAATTGGCTTGGGATCATTACAAAACATTCCTCCATGCTAACCTGGAATCAACACAAGAAGTTTCTCCTAGAGGAGATGCTATTTTTATCTGCTACAGTAAGCATTTATCTCAATATGCTCACATGCTACCAAGTATAGTACTCTTCAAGGACTGCTACCTCAACTACAATGTTTACTTGTAATGGGGTAGTTATCAACTTTGTCATGTGCAACTTTGAATCTTATCAACTTAATTAATCAAACCTGGAACCTGGAGTCTTGTCCTTAAGAATGAGTGCGTTGCTTTTCTTCCAGGTTTCCTTCACTCAAGATGACAAGTGCTTTCTTCAACCTGCCTTTTGTACTAGGACAATATGTTATCTTGACAGAAGGTTGGGTTAGAGAATAAACTCTACGATCTCAACTTTAATACATCTAATACCTTGACTTTAATTTTGACCAAAGGTTAGTATGATGGTCATATCTTCAACATGCAACCTAGATCAAAATAATGTCATAACAAATTGATGCATATCAGAATAATCAAACTTGGGTTGCATTATTCCTCTAAATGTGTTGGATCTTGAGATCCTTCTGGATCTATGGCAAGAGATCCCTTCTCCTGCAAATACTCTTTAAAGCTTAACAATTTAAACATATGTGAGTACATACCTCTGATAGCATTTGCAGGTAGTGGCACCATCTGGTAGCAACGGTAATAATTACCAACCCTTTTTAAAACTTCAAGGTTGATTGCAACTGGTATTGCAACTGATACCTCAACTAATACTGCAACTGCAATTGATACTGCAACTGATTTTGAAACTGCAGCTGCAACTGCAACTGCAACCTAGGGTTTTATGAGGAAACCCTAATTTTTCAAACTTCAAATTTTGAAATTCCGATCCATGGGCTAGATGCGCTGAGCCGAGGCGAGTAAGCTGGAACAGTCAGATTTTTGGAAATCCAAATTTTGCCCCCTCAAACTTGACCAACGAATTTTTGGATTGGTGCTTCTGGTTTTCTGGTACTTCTGGTACCACCGAAAACTAGGGTTTCACTTGCTGGGAGTTTGATCCTTTGAAAAGGTGCGCTGAAGGTGCCAAAGAGTTCCTTGGGCTAGGGCACACTTTTCTAGATGACTTTTGGGTTGAAATTCCTCTTCAATAAAAAGCCCTAATTTTCTTATACAACAACAGTGACGTTTCTCTTTTTCCTGTGAAAGACGTTCTCTTCAGCTTAGCTCTGATACTATGTTAGAGTTTAAGCTATTATTAGGTTTCTTTTCAACTTACTAGATAACCATAACATAGATAGGATCACTGAGAAAAACACAATCACAAGATACACAACATTTATCCTGGGAAACCCTCATGGGGTAGAAAACCCAACAAAAAATTCCTTAATATAGATAGCCAATACAATGCCAAGAGAATAAACCAAACACTACAGAAAGTCCTCTCCCAAGTAATGCGCCTCTCTCTCTTCCTTCTTCTCCAACTGCAGCTCCAAACTTGTGCTTTGGATGATCGAATGAGTGAGTGAACAAATGAGGCGCTGGCCTCCTTTATTTATTTATGAAATGAAATGAAAGTATTTTTAACGTCCACGAGGCTAAAAATAGCTTATGGGATAGATTGTTTTTCCATCTGGCTTTTGCATTCGGCCCTTTTCCTGTGAAGTTTTACAATAATCGCTCCCAGCTTCTCAACAAACTCTTCGCTGAATAGATTATCCCAGGAATTAGCTGCTAGAATACCTGCATAATTTTCCCTGCTGTCTTTGAGGGCCTCACATTCTAAAATGAAATGTTTTTCTGTTTCCACTTTTCTGGACGAGCACAGAATACATACTCTTTCTTCCCACCTTTCTTTTGGCCTTTTCCAGCGCCCTGTTTCACAATGGAGTTGATGAGAATTAGTCCTTAATTGAGCAATAAGAGTTTTAGATCTTCAAGAAATATTGGCCCCTATGTACGCCTTTTGTTGATGGTTATGAGTGGGGTTAAACTCTTCAATGTAGTACTTCTTCTTTCTCCCTAGCTCCTTCTCCCAAGTATGTTTGTGGAACTTATCCATAACAAAAGTTTTTATCTC
>ML776895.1:116512-141950 GCA_009831015.1 Picea engelmannii | reverse complement strand
TGTTTTATGCTTAACCCTTCACTATTTGTTGCTCTGACTGCTGAAAACTTGCTGCTCTGCCCACTGTCCCTGTTAGACCATTGTCCCTGTACTTTATTAGCCCACTGTCCCTGCCCACTATCCCTCAAGCTGAGCCCACTGTCTCTGTCCCTGTCCCTATCCCTGGGTGTCTACCATTGCCTTTAAGACAACATGCATCTGATTCTTGTTATTGAAAGCTTTCTTCAAACAGTTTGCATACATTCTTGAGGTTAATCAATCTGTCAGTATAAAAAGGGGAAATTGACAGAGAAGCAATGGGGACTTCTAGTTGATAATCTCCTCCTGCAGCCGATGCTGGAGCCTGCAAACGCTTACCTGAGATGGACTCGGATCGGACGCTTACCTGCGAGTCCTGATCGGACGCTTACCTGGGAGTCGGATCGGACGCTTGATTGAATGTGTGCATAAAGCGATCCACTCTCGTCGGCTCTCTCAGTTACCAGCCCAGCAACAGCGTGTCCCGTGCTTGCTTGCTTGGTGGTTTTATAGACACCACCAAAGTGGGAATGGGGACTTAGCAAATCCGCATTGATGCGGAAGGAAATAAGAGTCAGAAGATTGGATACTCGCTTGTTGCGATGGCCCGCTGATGGTCTGGATGCCTATGCGATGCCAACGCCGGCCAACCAGATATCCAACGCAGAGAACAACAATGGAAAATGGGCCCGAAGAATGATACCTGCTAGGGTTTGTACCGATTGGCCTTTTGGCCACCGTTCATGCCAAAGTTCCCTTCATGCCAAAGTTGAAGAATATCGACGAACACCACCTTCGTCTCTGTATTTGTTGGTACAATCTGGCAGGTGCTGAAAGGAAGTGTCTTTTCACTGGCAGGGCCGACTTCTCTTCCTGGGTGGTTAGAACCGCTTTAATTTATTCTGGGGGCCGACTTCTCATTTTGCATATTACAATTAGGGTTTGACCAATCCACAAAAGGGGATTTGGTCATTTACAATGCTCGACATGATCAATCCACAAAAGGGAATTGATCTAATGAATAATACATCAATAATAAATAGAATACTCTTTGCAGTTACAATATTTCAACACGTGGGAAATGTTGGGGGCGTGCACCCCACCCTGGGGGATGCGTCCCCATGGAACATTGGTGCCAAAACTGCTCTCTGACATTGTTTTGACATTTCAATAAAATGTGTGCAATCATTACTAAAATGTATGCTGAGGCCTATTTAAGGATCCAAATCAAATTCCATAAGATGTTATGGGTTCTTCATTCAATCCTCCACAAACCATTTTTATGTTGGACCGTGACTCCATTCCTACATTCTATTGTGCTTGAAAACAAAGTTGTTCTTATTTCCACAATTCAGGACAAGGCATTCAAGAGCTTTAAATGCATGGCTAGGGAAATGTTGGCATCTCCAGGGCCTGAAAATTTAACTGGAAGTACTTGTAAGCCTTCCCGACCTATCTATGAATTTAAATGCATGCGGGCTAACTTGCTTAGCCAGGGATGCTCCTGCATCACCATATCTCAAAACAAAAAATGTTTGTGGCTGTTGTTCCAATAGAGAATGTTTGCAAAATATTTTGTACACCTTACCACATCTCGTTGCATAGCCAATCAAAGGAACACAGAGTTTGTGTGGTCCTAAAGTGTATGATTAATTATATCAACCGGCTGATTTCATATTTCATACAGTGATGTTTCAGTTTTCTCATTGGAGATTGTTGACCAGTGGTGTTTATGGATGGAGTCCATGCTCTTGTAAAATCATTTGCAGTGATGCAAGATATGCTTACACATTGAGTTCATATCAATACCTCTGCAATGAAATAGTTTGTCTGTTTATGATCATATATTTCATCCAAAGGATCCAAATTTATGGATGATGCTCATGCTTTTCCAAATTGTTCGCAACAATGTCAGATATTTCTAGACATTGCGATAACCAAGATCTTGCAATGATCGAATAAGGGGAGTGTTTAGACACTTAGAGGCTAGAGTTCTAGTATGGTTGTTGCTTCAAGGAAGATTAATAACAGTCGGGTTGAAGGAATTGAAGGATTGTAATTTGGATCGTTGGAATAGTCTAGTTGCGAAGCTTTTTGCTATTGATAATTTCTATGGTTTCATTTTTGTATGGAAATTGTCTTCAATGCGTTGTTACAGAAGAAACTTACCAACAAAATATTTTTCTTCTATTTCGTCATTTTTTTGAGGATGTTTTATTTCCAGATTATTCTTTGAGATGCATATCTCTTTTGGATTATGTATCAAATATTTCTTTTGAACATTTCTCTATGGTTTGATTTTGTTCATGCAGCTTTCTGCACATGGTGTAATTGCTTCTTATAGTAGTCGTGCTTCTTTTTATTGGGAAAGCAACAGCTGAGTGGTAGCAATCAGAATTATTGTAGGTATCATATTTTAGATTTCTGTACATTTCACACTGATCTATTATTTCTCTTTCTTATGTTTATGCAGATTGTAGACCTTGATTTTCCTAATACAACTGCAAGCTATAAAAGATACTCACAGGTTGGTTTGCCTATTTGACATTGCCTATATTATTTGTTAACATGGCCAAACATGAACTTTTTAAAACAGGAAACCAGATATATTGGACTCTTTGTTTCTGGGGTTTGTGTGTTACAATTTTTAAGTCCTGTGTATTTTGCATTACCAGATGATTATTGCAAATGATTTCAAAGAAGCTGTCTGCCGTGTACCAGACACAAACTTTGATGGTACTGCTCTCCACTTCTGCCTGTTTCTCCTCTAATTTGAACTGTGATTATTTATGCCAAGTACATGGTTGGGATTTAATTTCTAGTAATACTTGGGGTCAATTTTGAATAGGCTAATGTTGATTTGTTTTTCTATCACCCTTAAATTTGGTCATTAAATCTGAAATCTATTGAAGATATTAATTCTGTAATGGTATACAATATTAAATATGTTGAAAGGTCTATCTTTTGTTTTCTTATTTTTAAAACTTTTGATTTTGTAAGTTATGACATTACTTTACTGCCAGGCCATGAGTTGTAAAATATGATGTATTTGTGCAAAACCACCGAAACTAATTTGTAAAATCCTAGTGATAGAATCATTAGTTGTAAAATCCAAACAACTTTAGTTTCAACTTTCAACAATATGCTTTTGTTTATAACCTTTGCAGAGCACTTGCAGAGAGATGAGATATTTGATATATTTTTCAATGTGTAGTACACAATAAATTGTTGTTCTCAAAATCTGTCATAAATGATATGTCTCATGAGCGAGACATAAGCTAGACAACCACCTCTATGTAACCATAAAAAGACATGACCTAATTAAACAGTTGTGCCACTTTACTTTATTAATTACTCCCAACTCAAAAGTCCTAAGCTATGTATCACACATTATCATATTACCATTCATAAAACATAAATTCTGTTTCCCTTCTTAATGGGCATATGGAAAAGGTTTCGTTCCTTCAATTGTTCCTCCCTCCGAACCGATTACAACACCTGAAAAGGTCACTGTTTCTGCTCCACCAAAGAAAGCAACAGTTCCAAATTCACCACTGCAGGCCATGGAGCATAGCATTATTGAGGACATGAAAACAAAAAAATGTTGTAAAACTTCAAAGATATAAGAGATAATCCACCATAAAAGTTCAAAAATAAACTCTTAAACATCCAAGATACCAAAACATTCACCATGAACAACACAGACAATATAGAGAGGACAACCCTTAAGGTAGGGTGACACCATAAAATACTCTTTATGAAAGGAATCACTCCACAAGCCATGTTTGCTACAAGACAATGCAATTCAACACATCTCCCATATATTGATACTCATGTATTTATACTTTTTCATAAGTATTCCTAGGGGTCTTATGCCAACTACTTCTTATTATTATATTCTTTCCTTTTAATTATATAGTAGGCATATTCCATTATTATGGCCACATTGCATTCATTATCCCCTTGGGTACCTCCCTAGGTATCCCATATTATCCTTCCTAGGTACATTACATTCCATCCCCCCTTAGCATGTTTTGTCCTCAAAACATGGGAAGAAGCCATATAATATGACCTAGTGAACAATGTAGTCAATTGGTACCATGCATGAGCATCCATCCATCCTAATGAAATGTGGACATGAGGTCGAACTGCGGCCTTTCCTCAATCTTGATTCTGGTTTCTTTTTGGGATCCATGTTTTCACTACACTACTATGATATCTCCATGCATTGTTTTTAGTCCTCTATGTGCCTCCATAATGGTTTCCTCTTTGGTTCCATGTTGCTCCATAGTAATTTTGTTGATGTTCATGCCCTTGTCTTGATGACTATTGTTTCTCCACATGGTGCTGGTGGTGATATACAACAACCTTAGTTATTGGTTTTTTCCTTGACTCTTCAACATATAGTTCCTTAGCTCCATCTTCCTTTTGCTTTTCTTCAATTGCTTCTGGAGGTCCTTCGTCTGATTCAACCTTGTACACTTCATCTGATGTCTCATTAGGTACTGCAGTTTGTTTTCCTACAATGACTTGTTCATGTGCCTCCATAGGCCCTTCTTGATTAGTAAGAGAAATATTTTGCAATGTAATTTTCTTTTTCTTGTACCATAGCTTCAAAAACTTCTTTTGCACATGAATATTAAATGTACCAATTGAGACCATCCTAGGATATCCCAAAACAATATCCACATCATCCATATCTATATCATAAAAAATTGAATGCAATATGTATTTATCATTCATGGTAATCTTCAAATCTTTAAAAATTTGAATATTTTCACGTTCAACCTGTGTGCTTTGAATATTCTTTGTGGGTACTTGCAATCTCTTAGCCAAGTTAACATGGATGAAGTTATGCTTGCTATTAGGGTTTATAAAAACAATAACCTTTTCATGCTTAATACATCCATGAACCTGTAATATGAAGTTTGTGCATGAAAACAAACACTTGGTTTTTTCTTTATCCTTACACTTGGCATGAGACCACTGGTTTAAAAGTAATTTTTCATATGCTTCATCGTAGTCAAATGTCTGCCACCAAATGATAATGTTATCTTTGAAACCATAATGTAGAAAAGCTTTCCACTTCTCTTTCCATAATGAATCTTCTTACTTTATGAATTCTTCAATACTAGGACCATCATCTTTCCCTGTAAAATACATCTTGCTTGCTATAACCCAAAAGTAGAACTAGGGTTTGAAAAAATATCACTTACTTTTCAATGGAGCCCCTTTATGTAGTTAGGGTTTGAAGCCAAAATTGTAAAATGATCACATCTTTAGTTATACTTCTCTAATTGCCTATTATGTCCCCAATTATGAAATTCCACGGCTTCTCTAGATCTAATGGCACTTGTTTGACTGAAATCTATGCACTATATCAAAAGATATCCAATCCACCAAATTTGTGGCCATCACTGGAGAAAATCCTAAAATATGTTGATTTTGAATCAACGATATCTCCACTTCTAGGACTCTGTTTTGGACCATTTTCATTAAATTGGGTATTTTTTCGAGAGGAATTTGGATCTTGGGTTGGATTCTCCAGATTCTGCACAAAAAGTTTCAAAAATTGACCTGTATGCTGTCGGAGATTTGCAACTTTGGGCAGTCATTCTCCACAACAAAGTAGAAGAAGACCCATCTACGCCATTACAAAAGCCCCAAGAAGAAGTTGAAGACCCAGGAAGAGAAGTCGACCCCACAGGAAAAATAATAATAAAATTGAAGACCCAGAAATAAGAAGTTGGTCCCAGATTGGTGCCCAAATCAATATAATTACAGGACTGGCTCATTTCATTTTGACAGTCAGATAGCTCCTTCTACAATGCGCACAAGGCAGCTGCAGCTACAGTTTTGGCAGTTTCGCTATTTTTTGGTTTTTGGTTATCCTGGAGAGTGCGCCACACTTGGAGAAGCTCTTGCTTGGTTATTCTTGGTCATCTTATTGAGGCGCTAGCTCTTGGTGATGCTAGCCTTAGGGAGGATCTTCTCTGTATGGTATTTTGGCTATTGATGGTGATGTATTGGTAATATCTTGGACTGAATTCTTCTAGAGAAAGGTTGTTGAGTTTTCTCCCAAGTTTGGATTTCCCAGGATAAACTCTTGTGTTCTTGTGTCCACTGTGCATGGTTAATATTTCTAGATCTTGTTATTTCCATTGCATTGTTATTGTTGAGATTTTCAGTGTATAGTTATTCTATGATAACTTTTGTATGAAAGTGAATCTTGTTATTAATCATAAGGAAATAACTATCAAGAGCTAAGAATCATAAAACACCAACATGGTATCAGAGCTAGTTGAAATATTGCCACTGTACAGTTACAATTGCCAGTTGCAATTGCCAATTACAGATGCAGTTGGCGTTGCAGTTGCCAGTTGGCGTTGCAGTTGGCATTGCAGTTGCCAGCTACAGTTGGAGTTACAGTTGCCAATTACAGTTACAGTTGCCAGTTGCCAGTTGCCAGTTGCAGCTACAACTACAATTACAATTATAGTTATAGTTACAGTTACAGTTGCCAGTTGCTAGTTGTGCAAACCTTGATATTGGAAGACAATCTGGATGGTGATACAAATTTCAGAGGTATGAACTTATATATGTTTCCAAGTTATATCATTTAGTAGAGTATGAGGGTGTTTGCGCTGTGCAGAGGATGTACAAGGGATCTTGTCCAAGCAATGATCCAAAGGGATCATTGGATCTAGTGCATTCAAAGGAATATCACACCTTCCCTAGCAATTAAGACTCCAGGTTTGCATATTAGGTTTGATATTTTTTATATTGCTGCATGTTAAATAAATATTGTAATCGAGACAACAACCTTTAGAGTTCTATTACTGCTTAGTACTTTTTGCTATCAAATGTTTAGTGACCACTGACATGTGAATTTTGTTAGTACAATAATCATTATGTAAATGCTCATTGTTTAGTACTAATGATGCACTTGTTTGCAAGATGGAAATTGATCTCTTCTAGGAGATGTTCTTGGTTGTTGCCTTTGTCCCGGGCAGGCTACTATGGAGGTCACAACACTAGAAAAGTGTTTCTCTTGTCTTTTGTTCTTGTTTTGTTTCGGGCAGGTTATCATGGAGGAATGATTGGTAATAACATTGGAAAAGTGTTGATCTTGTTTCCCATTTTTTATTCTTGATCCTATTTCCTTATCATAAGAATATTCTTCTTGTCTACTATTTTTTTGTTATTGCGCTTGTTCCGGGAGCTACAATGATTGTTGCAGGAAGCAATAGATTAGATGGTCTCTAGTTTGAGACATGGAGCAGGCTATCCAGACATGGAGTTGTCTACATGACAATATACATCCATATACCAAAGGCGAAGAAAACAAAGTTAGAACCTTATGAAAATAAGGATACTTTTGCGGGATACAGAGTGTTCCACATGGAGATTGATGAGGAGTTGCAGGTGGCTCCACCCGTGGTGAGGTAGACGACCCCACCTAGTACCAATGTAGAGGAAGCTAGAGTTCAGAGGGAGTCAACCCTCGCGATCCAGTAAGGAGGAGCAACCTCCCAGGATAGTTCATTGAAGATCAGACTTCAGCAGATGTAGAGGGAGCATATGATTCTAGAGATTGTACAGACTCAGAGTGAGCCTGATCTCAGGGAGAGTCAAATGGCTTAAGAGAGAGCCGATTATTTAGAGGGATTTCCTCCCCAGGTGGGAGAGAGACATCTACCAGGACTGACAGACATGTGTCATGAGTTGAGGAGGCTAAACAAAAACTTCAGAGGCAAGAGGCTTCTAGGAGATGCGATCTTGCTACAGTGACAAAGGAGGAAGCCAGTTAAGAGGACTGGGTATGGATTTTGTCTCAATCACAGAGGAAGCAACAAGTGAGGCAGACTGGACAACATGACTTACTTCAATGACAGAGGGAGTTGGCCTTAGAGTTTGAGATGGAGGATCTTGGCCGGATGTACTCTTGGGATTAGAGGTGTGACGAGATCCAATGAGATCTTCCTCATTCAAGGGATACTGATGAGATTCGATATGATGGACTAGAAGTCCATGAATACACCTATGATGAAAAATCTGAAGAAGTTGAGTTATTCTGCTTTAGATTTGGATTTGGTGGATCCCACGATGTACAAGCAATAGATTGGATCCTTGATGTACCTGGTTAATCCCAGGTTAGATATTTGCTTTGTAGTGAGCACACTGTGCTAGTATTTGGTTGAAGCCAAGGCAATTCCAGTGGATTGCAGTGAATCATGGTACAATTGGATATGATTTGTTTCAGGTGATGAAGTGAGGTTGCAGAGATACACAGATTTCGATTGAGAAGGGAGTGCAGTAGATAGATTGAGCACCTTAGGGTGTTGCTTCAACTTGGAATCAGTTACAATTTCCGGGATAAGCTGGAAGCAGGCTTCTGTAGCACTTATTACAGTAGAGACAGAGTATGTCACAACCAGTGTCGCAAGTCGTGAAGTGGTGCAACTTCAAAAGCTTCTTGTAGGGCTTCATTCGAGACATGGTACAAAAGGGAGCAGTGAAGCTCCAATACTTATCCACAGATGAGTAGATTGTAGATATCCTCCCAGAGTGGCCACGTTAACTTGGATGAGGAAGATGATACACATGATTAGCAGTGCTGATTTGGCTACTGATAAGCGTTGATGTTTCAACATCAGGCAAATGTTCTCCCAGATTGGTCATGCATGAGGCTATGCTAGTGTTGATATGACCAAGGGAGCATTATTCATTCACTCACGGGGCTCTACTAGTGGTGAATGGCCCAGATATGTTGATGTTCTCTAGGTTTAGGCAAACACTCTTCCTAGATTGGTCCTACATAGGTCTATGCTAGTGTTGATATGACCAAAGGAGAATGATTCACTCATCCATGGGGATTTGTTAGTGGTGAGTGGCCCATATAAGCATCAAGCAGAGATTATCCCAGATCGGTCTTGCACGGGGCTATGCTAGTGTTGATATGACCAAGGGTAATGATTCATTCACTCACGGGGCTCTGCTAGTGGTGAATGGCCTAGGTGTAGTCCTTCTCCTGTCAAGGAGTGGATGGAGTCGAGATGCTATCACATGCATATTCCGGGATGGAATGCATGTGCGAAGATGGCACATCAACATGGTTCATGAAGACGACCTTTCTATGACAAAATAAATCCAAGTATGGAGAATGCCTCCCTCGTTGAGAGAGAGTGTTGGAGATTTGCAACTTAGGGTAGTCATTCTCCACAAGAAAGTACTAGAAGACCCATCTACACCATTAGAAAATCCCCATGAAGAAGTTAAAGACCCAGGAAGAGAAGTCGGCCCCACAGGAAAAATAATAATAAAATTGAAGACCTAGAAATAAGAAGTAGGCCCCAGACTGGTGCCCAAATTGGTATAAATACAGGATTGGTTCATTTCATTTTAACAGTCAGAGAACTCCTCCTTTAGTGTGCACTGTAGATTTTTTGAGGTCCTATGAGGCTGCCATCTAAGGTTTGTCCTTGACCTTAGTATGGCTCTAAGTTTCAACTGTGTGGCTGTCTTTTGTTGCTATTTTAGGACATCAAACAGTCACCAAACTTTCTGCTCAATATTTGATGGTTAAGTGTCCTTTTGAGGTGCCTTTGCAAGTGTTTTCTTTACTCAATGTTAGCACATGTAATATATATCAAAACACATAACACTACCTCTAGATCTCTAACTTTAAAATGCTGATCTACACTTCTAAGCATGCATAAAATTGACACAGATTTTTGGTCAACATGACCCTGGAAAACCCCCCCCATGGGGAAAACTAGTTTGGAGCAGATATATATAGAAGGCCTCGAAGCAAAATGTACAACACAAGAAACATATACACGTGAACCTGGTACAATAGAAACCACTCTCGGATGCCTTGGAGTTCCTTGAAGACTTCCCCACAAGCCTTGTGAAGTAAGGCGCCCCTTGCCTTGGTGAGCCTTTCTTCCTCTTGCTTGCTTTGTATTTATCCTGATGCCTTTGTCTTTGAGCCTTTCCCTTTACCACTGAGATGCCATGATCTTGCCTATACCCACTTGAAGCTTTGAATGACCTTTTCTTTCTCCCTTGAAGTTTGCGCCCTCTACACAAGTGCGCCCTCCTCCATGATATGGTGCGCACCTAGGTTTGGTGCGCCCTCTCCTCTAGCAATAGTCTCCTCTAAGTGCACACTTAGCTCCACACTAAGACTCTCCTCTCACAAGTGCGCATGCTCCCCTACACAAATATCTCATGCAAGTGAAGTGCGCCTCTCCTCAAGGAATGCGCCTCTCCTCCTCCAAGTGCTCCCTCAACCATGGAATGTGCCCAAGTTCATGTGTGTGCCTCCTCCTCCATGGAAGCACCTCCTCCAAGCTAATGCACCTTCCTCTCACTAAATAGGCAAACCCTCCAACAAGTGCGCCTTCCTCTTCTCAATAAATGCGCCCTAGCTCTCCCCCTCTACTCCTCTTCTCACAAGTGAAGAATGAATCTCATAAAAGCACTATACCCTCCTTTAGCCTCCTTTGGCCAAGCCCTAAAAGATCAATGGCCTAGATCCAATCTAGCCAAGTCTAATCAATGGGTGAGATCTAATCCAAAAATCTAATTAAGGAAACCCACTTTCCTTAGTTTGCTTTATGTCTATTAATTCACCCACTTTGTGAATTAATTGTCACTTTAATGACTTAAGTGACATATTTCACTTTTGACTTAAATCTCCTAAGTCAAAGTGAAATTAGAATCATAAAGTAAAGTACAAGGGTAATAGTCTCCCCCTTTTGTGTTTAGAGACTCATAAACACATGGGGACCACTTTCCAAGGTACCCAATTCTCAACACTCCCTCTTACCGAGGAAAGTGCCCGTCACCACCAATATCATCCCTATAGTGGACATGGTTGCCTCTTGGCATATACTCGGTGATTATGGTTGTACCTTGATAACTAAAAGTAGTCTCTGTCATAGATCTGCTCAATCTTCGTGATCTATAGATGGAAGTGTCTCTCCACCTATCCAAGATCACCTAGATCTTGGCATCACACCAAAGATCTCCACCTTGGTCTCCCACCAAGGATTTCCACCTCCTGGCATCTCGCCAACGATCACTACTCTTGGCATCTCACCAAGAGTCACTCTCTTGGCATCTCACCAAGAGTCTTCCCCTCTTGGTATCTCACCAAGAGTCATCAACTTGGCCTCTTGCCAAGTAACTTCCACCTGAATTGGATCCAGAACCTGATCTTCCCGTCTCTGTAGCCAAGTGAGGCTCAAGCCTCCGAGTTGCCCTGCTACTCCTCCTCATCAATTTTTGATGCTCTGAAGCTGTAGCACCAACTCTTTGTCTGCTCGACAACTCTGAAACTGAAGCTATCTTGGGTGGACTAGTCACCCACTCTTAAGATGGTGTCCAAGGACACTGAGTCAGATCTCCCTCTGAATCACTGCTGTGAGTCAGTTGGTCCTCCTCAATTCTGTCTCCCCATCTAATGCTAGATGGTGTAACAACAGACAAAGTAGTCACGAATGCACACTCCTCGCAAACTTCTCATTGAACTCTTATCTCCTCTGCTGTCGCTGTTGACCCATCCTGCTTCTTCTTCTTCTTCTTGGGACACTGTCCTGCATAGTGACCCATCTCTCCACAAGCAAAGCATCTCACTATGCTCATGTCTCTCTTCTGCCCACTGTTGCTGCTCTCTCCTCCTCGTAGTGGGGCCCCAAACTTGGGACCCTGTCGATCTCCCCAACCGGTCTTCTTCTTGCCCTTTGTCCAAAGAGAAAGGTCCTCATCACCCGAAACTCACTGCTGCTGCTGTTGTCTAGAACAGTGTTGCAAACATCGACATTGACAAAATATCGTTGAGGGTCTGAAAACGAAAATATCGGCAACATCGGGAAAATATTGGAAAATGTCGTAAGAATGAAAAACAATGTTATAAGAATGAAAATATCGGAAAATATCGCCAACCCTGATTTTGAAGATAATATCGCCAACATCGAGATATTATCGAGATGTTGGTAACACTGGTGCAGAAGCCTCTGCCACTAGTCTAGTCTCCTCCTGGACGAAGTCATCCCACATCCTCTCCCATGTAGGCATAACCTCCCTGGAAATAATGCCGCGAACGAATGGACCCCATGGTTTGAACTTTGGTAAAGCTGTTCAAAGCTGTCCTCACCATAGAGTTGGGATCCACCACCTCTCCGACGGCTCCAAGCTCGTCTTTGATCTCAGTGTATCTACCAAGGAAAGAAGTCACCGACTCATCCTCGAGCATGCGAATGCCCCTCAACCGATCATGAAGAACCAACTTCCGGTTCTCATTAGAGCTCTCATACAACTTGCATAGAGATGCCCACATCTCAAATGCATAAGTCTTCCCAGTCAAGTGGTTAATGATATGATCCCTCACTACATCACAAATGGTCCTCTTTGCCTTGTTGTTTCTCTTCCTGAACTCTGCGAACAAGACGGGGGAAGTAACAGGAAGAACATGAACAAGCGCCTCAACAAAGAGGATCCTCGCCTTCCAAGGCGACCAATTGCTAGCCCTGGCTAGCCTGTCCTCCACACGCATTTGAGATACTGACATCACTGCTAAACTGCGCTCACTCTGATGCTCCAACTGCAAAGGAATGCTGCCTCACTCCTGTCAACACAGGTGTGCAAAGAGGTCGTGATATACAGCCTCACTCTTGTCCACGCAGGTGTGAAAAGAGGCTGTCCACAAGTGTAAAAAATAAGCCCAACAAATCTGCCCACAAGCTGTCCACAAACTTTGTCAACAGGCCCTCAACCATGGAATGCGCCCCAACTCATGTGTGTGCCTCCTCCTCCATGGAAGCACCTCCTCCAAGCTAATGCACCTTCCTCTCACTCAATAGGCAAACCCTCCAACAAGTGCGCCTTCTTCTCCTCTAGAAATGTACCCTAGCTCTCCTCCTCTTCTCCTCTTCTCACAGGTGAAGAATGAATCTCATAAATGCTCTATATCCTCCTTTAGCCAAGCCTTAAAAGATCAATGGCCTAGATTCAATCTAGCCAAGTCTAATCAATGGGTGAGATCTAATCCAAAAATCTCACTAAGGAAACCCACTTTCCTTAGTTTGCTTTATGTCTATTAATTCACCTATTTTGTGAATTAATTGTCACTTTAATGACTTAAGTGACATATTTCACTTTTTACTTAAATCTCCTAAGTCAAAGTGAAATTAGAATCATAAAGTAAAGTACAAGGGTAATAGTCTCCCCCTTTTGTGTTTAGAGACTCATAAACACATGGGGACGACTTTCCAAGGTACCCAAATCTCAACACAAGGTAGTTGCTGCTGTAATTTTGGCAGCTTCACTATTTTTTGGTTTCTGGTAATCTTGGAGAGTGCGCCCCACTTGGAGAAGCTCTTGCTTTGTTATTCTTGGTCATTTTATTGAGGCGCTAGGTCTTGGTGATGCTAGCCTTGGGGAGGATCTTCTTTGTATGGTATTTTGGCTATTGATGGTGATGTACTGGTAATATATTGGACTGAATTCTTCTAGAGAAAGGTTGTTGGGTTTTCTCCCAAGTTTGGGTTTCCCAGGATAAACTCTTGTGTTCTTGTGTCCACTGTGCATGGTTAATATTTATAGATCTTGTTATTTCTGCGGCATTGTTATAGTTGAGATTTTCAGTGTATAGTTATTCTATGATAATCGTTGTATGAAAGTGAATCGTGTTATTAATCACAAGGCAATAACTATCAAGAGATGAGAATGATAAAATACTAACACATGCTTTTGTACTCTTTCTTCCATAAAAAAATCAACAAAAATAAAAAATTATCCCACTTTGTGCCCAATTTTTTTCCCACTTCATGCGCAAGAAAGAGTTCCGATACCACTTGTACTAAAAATTCAAAGATATAAGATATACTCCATTATAAAACTTTAAAAATAAACCCTTAAACATCCAAGATACCAAAACATTCACCATGAACAACACCAAGAATATAGGGAGAAGAACCCTTAAGGTAGGGTAACACCATAAAATACTCTTTATGGAAGGAATCACTCAACAAGCCATGCTCGCTACAAGACAATACAATTCGACACATCTCCCATACAATGATACTTCTGTGTATTTATACTTTCTCATAAGTATTCCTAGGGGTCTTATGCCAACTACGCCTTATTATCATATTCTTTCCTTTTAATTACATAGTGGGCCTATTTCATTATTATGGCCACATTACATTCATTGTCCCCTTGGATACCTCCTTAGGTACCCCACATCATTGTCCCTAGGTACATTACAAAAGCAAAGTTCTCCATGTATGATATCAGGAGCATTCCTCAACAGAGAGAAGACCTTCAAAACACTACTTGACTCAATTTAGAAAACAATAGCTAATTTTGAAGTAAAATAGAAGCCCATGTAAACCTAATAACAATCTGATATAAAACAGATGTCTGAAACAAAATGGAAAGCGATTGTGACTGTTTCTATAATAAACAAACAATCAAAGTCACAAACACCTCCTTTTTAACTATCCTTCAAAATATTTAATTATAATGTGTGTAATTGTTTGGTAGACCCGGGAACATATTTCATTGTAATGCCCTATTCTCTTTGCAAGTAAGATTAATGCTACTCCTGCCAAACATTATACCTGCATTATTCAATTAGATAGGTCAGATGTAAAGGTCATGAGTGCACATAAGGATGTTTTGATCAAAGTGGCTTCTAATGCAAACGTTTGTTAGGTTATAAATATTGTTGTTGTTGACATTCTTGAGTCTTATGGTTTATTGCTCAGTAGGGATTGGTCTCAAAAGCTGTTGGGATACTTCCCCATAGATTGGTCTCATATGTGGTTGCCATGGAAGGAATAGTCAAATCAAATAAGAATTGATTGGGAAACCTACATGAAAGATATCACTGAACCTGAGGGATCAAATGAACCCATAGAGTTCACACAGGCAATTCTGGGGAATTATTCTCTTGAGACCTGATTTTGGGAATTACACATTAGAAGAATCAAATACAGAGTTCGAACTTCTCCATTGCATTTGGGTTGATGATGAAAATTGTACTATTATATATATATATATATATAGTGCTAGATCTTCTAGCCTAGATTTAGAAACTAACATCTAAACATTGTTTTTTGATGGTTCTAAGTTGCGGAATGGTGTAGGGGCACACTGCATATTGATTGATCCATAGAACAAGCATATGCTTATTTCCTATAGACTTGAGTTCAAATACATTAATAACATGATAGAGTATGAGGCTCTAATTCAAGGCCTTAAAAAAACTTTTGATTTGAAGATAAAATGTTTAAAGGTTTTTGATAATTCGAAAATAATAGTGAGGCAAGTAAAGAACTCCGTCCATTGTCTTTTGCTTCATTTGAAAAATTAACAATTTGAGGCACAGAGTTTGATTAATGAACTTGGTGCTTTTAATATTGGGTCCATTCCTCGATCTAAGAATGTAGCTACGGATGCTCTAGCTAATGCTGCTTCTAGGTTGGCTTTATGAGATGATTTTCTACTTACGGATTTTTGTTGAACTCCTTTTCAGGCCTTTGGTCCTAGACAACGTCACTAACTTGCGGGTGTTCAATGATGATCAATAGATTATTCGATTTTTAATTAATGATGGAATTTTTAGGGATACAATCATAGATGATGAAGAGCATACAAAAGCAATGGAGAATTGTCAGGATGGTATGGGAAATTTAAAGTGCAATTCAATTCCCAAAGGATCCTAGCATTGGAAAAGTTGTTTGACTTGTAGGGCAGATTTAGAAAATCTGTAAATGTCAAAACAAATGATTCTGCTATGAATTAAGAACTGATTAATTTATGCATGGAAAAGGATATTAAGAACATCAATTTTGGAACCTGTTGTTCAAAAGCTGAAAAACAAGCTTACGTTCGATTGTTTAGGTGGTATAAGGTGTCTTCGCTTGGATCTAGGAAGGTCTGAAAACATATGACACAAGGATCATCCAACATGTCATTCCCCTAAAAGAGGATGCCAAACCTTTCAAACAAAAATTAAAAAAGGTGCATCCAATGCTGGAGTGACTAATTTAGAAAGAATTGAGAAAACTTTTGGATGCAAAGATCATCTTCAAAGTTTGTCATTTGGCCCAGGTGGCAAATTTAGTGTCAGTCAGGAAGAAACCAGGGGAGACCCGACTGTGCATTGATTTCCAGAATTTAAACAAAGCTTCGGAGAAAGATAACGACCCTGTTTCTCCTATGGAGTAGATTTTATAGCATGTTACTGTATCTAAAATGTTTTCATTATTGGACGGTTCTAGTTATAACCAAGTCCTGTTAGCTAAAGCAGATAGGCTTAAAACCACATTTTGTATGAAATGGGGAACTTTTGCCTATTGTGGAATGCCCTTTGGATTGATAACTGTTGGAGCAATGTTCCAATGAGCTATGGAGATAGCTTTTAGAGGGATAATCTGTTAGTTTTTGTAGCTCGGTAGGTATCTCAACTATGCCTATGTGTCCTACGCTAGTTGATGGACACATTAAAAGGCCCAGATCAGCCTTGTTTATCTTAGCCTAAGTTAGACTTAGGCAATCAACAATATTTTTTGTCTTTGAGTGGATTGTGGGTCCTAGGTCAAGTGGGGTGCACCTCATGAGGCTTGTTAGCGGAGTGTGGGGCTCAACCAAGGGGGGTGCACCTCCTAGAAGCCTTGAAGGCTGAATTGGTACACAATTCAAGGCAAGAAAGGTGGCTGATGGGAGGATAAGGAGAGGGGTTGAGGGTGAGAAGTACAAACATTCTCATTTGTGAGTTGAGCAAGTAAGCAGAAGGAGGGCGCTAGAGCTGAAGAGAGTGGCTTTGTTTTTCTGAGGAGCTAGGGAAGAACTGGACAGCCAACTTCAGGGAGCTTTTGAGGGTTGAAAGAGCAAGAGTAGCGGCAGCAATTAACAGGCTAGCTTGCTGGGAGAAAGCTGGGCCATACAGCAGTCAAAGAGGGCGCACTAAGGCAACAATTTTGCATTGCTTAGTGCCCAGAACCTTGCTGTTCACTAGTAGGGACTTACAGCAGCCCAGAAGGGTGCATTGAGGTAGCCAGAACAGTTCTGATCAGTGGCCAGAACAGCTGGGCTATACTGTGGACTGTTGGCTGAGTTTTTGGAGGGCTGTACAGCCCCCAGAATAGACCAAGAAAGTGCTGTAAGGTTTTCCTTGCTGCTGTTGTAATTTTCAGATAATTACCGTGTTATTTTGGTTGCTGATAAACTGCTCAAGAAGCTCAATAAATCCCCTCCTTTGCTGGTTTTCCACACAATGGGGTTTCCAGGGTACTTCTGGTGTTTGACCATTTATGTGCTTGGTTCACTGTATGCTTCTGCTGTCTATTGTCTGTTAAATAACGCAGCTGTAGGTTGCATGCATAATTCTGAAATTTATAACAAGAAGTATAAATATCTGGTTTAAGTAGATTATTGGCATTAACCTCTGCATGTTGTGTTATAAAAATCAACATAATCAACTGGAGTGTCTTGGTCCACCTTGATGATGTTATAATCTATTCAGTGAACAAACTAGACCATTCACACATCTAAAGCAGATCTTTGAAAGGTGTAGGAGGTATGGTATTTCTCCCTACTTGAAAAAGAGCATTTTCATTGTCTCAGAAGGCAAGTTACTTGATCACATCATTTAGAGAAATGGAATCTTGGTGGACCTCGAACAATCCAAAGATGGAATCTTGGTGTACTCTGTAGTTGATGGGTAATAAGTAGGCCCACTAGGTAGTTAGAGGAAATAATATAATAATAAAGGGTAGTTTGCATAGACCCCTAGGAATACTCATGAGAAATTATATATACATGAGTATCATTGTATTGAGATGTATTATTTGTATTGTAGCAAGCATGGCTTGTGGAGTGATTGCTTCCATAAGGAGTAATTGATGCTGTTACCCTACCTTAAGGGTTCTTCTCTATATTCTTGTGTTGTTTATGGTGTGAATGCATTTGGTATTTCTGAAGTTGAGTGTTTATTCTCGAGCGTAAAGGTTTATCTTCTCTCTTTTATCTATCAACGTTTACTACAAGTGGTATCGGAGCTCTCTTGGGCACAAAGTGGAGGAATTCCTTTTATCATTGCAGATTTTTCAAGGAAAGAAGAGGATGACGGCATTCAAAACCATTTTTGAATCTTTCTGTGCAGAATCTGAAGAAACCAACTAAAGATTTGATTTCCTCTTGAAAAAATACTAAGTTCAAAAAACAAATCGTCCTAATTGAAGTACGAGAAGTCTAGTTATTGCTGATTTAAAATCAACTGTTTTGGGGTTTTTTCCAATAACTACAAGCTCTATTGTAGATCAAATATATTTTGATATAGTGCCCAAATTTCAATCAAACCAGTGCCAGTAGATGCAGAATGACTATGGCATTTCATAATTGTGGTCATAAAAACAATTCTGATCAATAGTCAGGGTGTTGTGATCATTTCAAATTTGTCGTTTTAAAACCCTCACTGCACCAAGGAACTCAATTGAAAGGTAAGTTATTTATTCAAAACCCTAGTTTTCGTTATGGGTTGTACTCCAAGCAAGATGTTTTTAACAGGAAAAGATGATGGTCATAGTATTGAGGAATACATAAATGAGATGAAGTCAAACTATCGCACACTTTGGAGATTTTATATAGTCATTAAGCTAAGGAATGATGTTGCCGTATGGTGGAAGTTGCTTAACCATGACAAGATGTTGAAACTTCCATATAAGGAATATGAAAATGTATTTTTAGATAGATGGTCTCATGTTGTGAAGAATGATAAAGAAAGCACTAAGGGTTTATGTTGTTGTGACAACTTCCTATTATAGGTTCATGGATGTATTCAACAAGAAGTTGTTATTATTTCTATAAACCCTAGTAGCAAGCATAATTTCATCATTGTTAACTTAGCTAAAAAGGTTGCAAGTTCCTGCAAAACATATTCAAAGCACACAGGTTGAGGATGAGGATGAGGATGTTCAAATTTTTATTGAAGATTACCATGGATAAATATGTGTTGCATTCAGATTTTCATAATATAGATATCAATGTTGCAAACATCGGCATCGGCAAAATATCGCCGAGGGTTTGTAAACGAAAATATCGACAACATCGAGGAAAATATTGGAAAATATCGGAAAATGTCGTAAGAATGAAAAAGAATGTTGTAAGAATGAAAATATCGAAAAATATCGCCGAACTTGATTTTGAAGATAATATCGCCAACATCGAGATATTATATGGATGATGTGGATATTGTTTTTGGATATTCTTGGATGGATTTAGTTGGTACAATTAATATTAATGTGCAAAAGAAGTTTTTGAAGCTTGGTATAAGAAAAACAACATTACATTGTAGGATATTTCTTTTATTAAACAAGAAGGGCCTAAGGGGGCACCTAAAGAAGTCATTGCAGGGAAACTAATTCTGGTACTTATTGACACATTAGAGGAATAGTCTGAGGTTGAATTAGAAGAAGACCCTACATAAGAACTCGAGGAAAAGCCTTAGGAATGGCATAAAAAGGAAGAAGTTAAGGAGCTAAATGACTCAAAGGGACCCCATGTTGAAGAGTCAAAGAAAGAAGAATCGATAGCTAAGGTTGTTGTATATCGCCCCCTCATCACTCGAATAAACAACAATTATCACATCAGACATGTACTTCTGCATAGGCTTGGTGTCTAGCATGTGGAAGTCGTCCTTATTACTTCTCAGAACCTTAGGAAATTCACTTTATGGGTTAGTAATTAAAGTGAATGACTTTTTAATTAATGTGAGTTTAATTAAGTTAAATGCCCAAGTTTTTGGCATTAGTAACTTAAGTGAGTTGATTAAATCCTAGTCATTAGATTTAAAGTGAAGGGGAGATCTAATCTCAACCTTTGATTACTTTAAGAGATCTAGGGTTTTGGATTTAGGGTTAGCCTAAGTGAGAGGATGAGAGACACACTGAGGAGATCTCATTGATTGGGTGAAGAGCATTTCATTCAAGTGTGAGTGGGCATGGTTAGAGGAAGGAGAAAAGGGGCAACAAGGGAGATAGCAACCAGGTAGGCTAGGCTAGTTACTGCATTGTATTCTCCTCAAATGGGCTATTATCCCAGGATGGGAGCCCAAGATTTTAATCAATAAAATCAACTCAGATCTGGTTTTCCCTTTTGGCTTTTTTAGGGGGTGTTTACCCAAAAATATCTTGTGCAATGTGTATGGTTTCAGTTTTATGCTTTCGCTAATATATTTCGTTAAGTAACCTAGCTGTGCATTTACTTAATAAAGTGATTTTATTGGAACTAAGTGCCGAGTGCTAGGTTTAGAAAATTAACATGGTATTAGAGCTTGGTCTTTGACGGAAACTAGATTTGCACTGAAGATCGATTTTTGCAGCGAGAAAATTCGTCTTTGGGAAAATTATTTTGTAGGTTTGCGTCTACAGGTAAAGACGAAAATTAAAATATAAAAAAAAGGGGAGCTGTACAACTGTCGTACAGGTCTTATGACCTACGGATTGGCCGCACAGACTGTTTGTAGAAGGACGTGATTGCAAGTGGATCGTATGTTGCTGAATGACTCTTGTAGCACAAGAGTTAGGAAAGTCCACATGAGGTGCAGCCGCAAAGGAGGAAAGAAGAGCCAATGAAGGTGACGGTTGCAGGATTTGTAGTGGCAAAAGACAATTGCGTGGCTGCTGGGTAGAGAACGTAGACACCAATTTGCTGGTGCAACAACAAGGAGCCGCCGGTCATATGAGCAAGTGACGACGCACGCATGAGTGCTGGGTAGAGAACGTAGACACCAATTTGCTGGTGCAACAACAAGGAGCCGCCGGTCATATGAGCAAGTGACGACGCACGCATGAGTGCAACTGTTGGGTGAGTGAAGGCGAGTTGAGGTGCGACTGAGTGGAGTCTGCAGGTAGGTGATGGCCATAGTGCAGAGTCGTCGCACAGGCAAACATGGAAGAGTTGCGCGTGGGGGTCAAGAGGTAGCCGTCGAAAGGTAGGCAATGTAGGCATTCACCAGTTGTCCAATAGTCGCCAATCATGGCCATAGAGTTGCCTAGAAGCAGACTGCAGGGGCCACAGGGTTGAGATAGCCACCAGGCAGAGATCTGGGAACCCCCAGACAGCGGGCAGGAGCCCCAGGTAGTGGACAAAAATATGGGCAGCGAGCAGAAATAGTCAGGGAGCACCTAGAAAGGACTTGGGCAGCCCTAAGAAGTAATCGAGCAACAACAGAAGGTAGTGGGTAGCGGACAACAAATCCAGGAAGTTAGCAGCAGGACTAGGCAACATGTTTGAGCAACAAAATTTTCACTTTTTCAATAGGTTGCGGAGATGGCCGCATCTGGTTTGTGGTTTGAGGATAGGTTGGACAAGGTTTCCATCTATAGTCCTTGGAAGGAGAGAATCATGCTGGTGTTGATGGAGAATGACATTTGGGAGTTTGCCAACTCGATTGTGGTCCAACTAGCGGATCCAAAAGATCTGGCTGTCCTTAAACTAAAGGATGTGAAATCCAAGAGAATTATTCTAGATGGAGTGAAAGATCATTTGATTCCTCATTTATCTGGAAAGACAATTGCCAGGGACATGTGGGAGGCTCTGAAGAATTTATTTCAGAGTAAAAAAAAGAATCAGAAAATGGTGTTGAGAGAGAAGCTCAGAGACATGAAGATGATAGGATCAAACACGGTGACGACTTATCCCACCCAGATTCGACAAGTTCGTGATGAACTGGCTGCAATCAGGGAAACAATGGATGATTCAGAGTTGGTGAGGACAACACTCAAATGCTTCACGAAGGAGTGGACAACGTTCATCAAAGGGATCGTGGCACATGAGAAGCTCCATGATTGGTCAAGGTTATGGGATGACTTTGTTTAGGAGGAACTTCGAGATGAAGAATTGAATGGAGGACGATACAAGTTTGATGATGAGAACATTTCTCTTGCCAGCCAGAGAAAGAAGGGAAAGTTCAAGAAGATTTTCAGTGGAGAGTTTACCTTTCAAGACGACAAGAAGGAGGACATGAACAAAGTCAAGTGCTATGCATTTCACAAGTTTGGGCATTATGCAGATCAATGTCCGAACAAGAAGAAGGGTGGAAATGGGATGGAATTAGAGGTAGTTGCGTCAGCAAAAGCTCATGTGGATGGGTTTGCCAAGAAGTTTGAACATGAGTTCTTACTTGTTTCCCATCTTTCTTCGGGTACCATATTAGTTGGTTCATGGTTACTAGATAGTGGGGCCACATGTCATATGACAGGAGCACGGTAGTTGTTTGAGAGCTTCTGTAATGTTCCTGACTTGGCTAGTCTGGGGAACGCTGCTAATGTGTGTAGGATCAAAGGTTTACAACATATAAATGATCATACAAATAATAAACGTGACAAAGGACTACAAGTTTGTATTATGATATCTCTGTGGATTACAAAATGGCCGAATGCGGCTAAATAATTGACAATACTCGACTAGATCAACATACAAAGGATCTTAGTCGGAATATAAATAAGCAACTGCGGCTGAATAAAATAACAACACTCAGCTAGATCAAAAGACAAAAGGATCTTAGCCGGAATGCAAATAAGCAACTAAAAGATAATACCCGGAATATGGGAGCACTGCGGAATCAATGAAGAATGATGGAAGACCTGGATGATCTTCTCGGTGACTAGGGTGTGTCTTTCAACATCGAAATCAACCATCTGGTGTCTTCCTACTGGAATACACTGAACTACTCTCCTGAGATGCACCTCTTCTCCTCAATGATAAGTCATAATCTGCATAATCATGAATTAGGTCGCTGACCCTTTCTTTATAGCTTTCCAAAACCCTAAACCATGCTGAAACCCTAAATCACTGATGAAACCCTAATTCACTGTTGACTTCTATTTTTAGCTAATAATGACTTAAAAGCGCTGTTAACCCTTGTTAGCTCAATGTCACTTTTCGAATATAACACATGTGACTAGAGTGACCTCTAGTAACCTTGTTTACCCCTCTTTGGCCCTGGCTATAGTCTAACGGGGTGGTTTAGACCATTAAGCCTCCTTTTCTGGAGCTCCTATTTGGAAAGGGACATTACAGTCCTCTGTTCTCGAAATTGCTTGTCCTCACGCAATACTAGTCTAGGGTGTTGCAACACCTGCTCGCTCTCCCAAGTAGCGTCCTCTACTGGAAGCCCTCTCCATCTGATCAAACACTCTCTGATGACCCTGCTCCTTAGTTTTCGCTCTCGGAACTCCAAAACCTCCTCCGGAACTAACTCAAACTGTCCCTCCTCATCCAACGGGGGAAGCTCCTCTGATGTGTTAATGAATTGTCCCACTGCCTTTTTGAGGCAAGACATGTGGAACACGTTATGAATCTTGCTCCCCTCTAGAAGCTCTAGCTCGTAAGCAACCTCGCCTACTCGGCGCATGATCTTGTAAGGACCATAAAATTTGGGCTTGAGCTTCTCGGCTCCACTCTTCTTCAGAGATGACTGTTTGTAGGGTTGGAGTCTCAAGAAAACCAAATCTCCAACCTCAAAGCTGCGCTCTATCCTGTGCTTGTCCGCGCTTATCTTCTGTCGGTTTTGTGCTGTCTGCAGGTTCTCTTTCAACAATTTGAGAATCTCCTGACTCTCTATGATCCAATCCTTGGCCTTGGAAACTCTGATCTTCCTGAAGACCAAGTCTACCAAAGTGGGAGCATCATATCCGTACAATGCTCGGAAAGGTGTCATACCAATGGACATGTGGAAGGTTGTGTTGTAGCAATGTTCCCCTAAATGTAACCACTTTACCCACGTTCTCTGCTGTCCTCCTACATAGTTCCTCAAATACCCTTCAACCCACTTGTTGACAATCTCGGTCTGCCCATCTGTCTAAGGGTGATAGCTGGTGCTAGGTGTCAACTCTGTCCCCACCAATCGAAACAACTCTCTCCAAAATGTCCCTATGAACCGACTGTCCCTGTCACTGACGGTGTTCTTTGGTAACCCATGAAGTCTGAAGACCTCCCTGAAGAAAAGCTCGGCTACCTGAACTGTGCTGTACTCTGTCGGTATGGCGTAGAAGTGAGCAAACTTGGTCAATCTGTTGACCACTACATAGATACAGTCCTTAACCTGGACCTTGGGTAGACCGGTGATGAAGTCCATAGATATACTCTCCCATTTCTGCTCTGGAATGGGGAGTGGTTGAAGTAGCCCTGCTGGAAGAGCATGCTCCGACTTTTTCTGCTGGCAAGTCACACACTCACTGACGTGTCTCATAACGTCTTGTTTGAGGCCCTTCCATGAGAACCTCTCTTTGATCTGTTTGTAGGTTTCGAAAAACCCCTGATGGCCTGCTAGAGGTGAATCATGAACTGCGGTGAGGATTTTCTTCTTAAGCCCTGAATCTGACACCAAGTAAACTCTATCCTTGTAAAATATGACATCGTCAATGACCCTGTACCGGTCATCCTGTATCTGCCCATCCATCACCTCACAAGCGAACTTGTTCTTGGAATATTCCACTAACAAGTGGGATTTCCAATCTACTGAAATCTCCATCAAAGAACATGCCGCAGGTCTCCTCGATAGTACATCGGCCACAATGTTCTTCTTCCCCTTGACATACTCTATGTCAAAGTCAAATGCATGTACCTTCGTCACCCATTTCTGTTGGCGCTCACTGAGGTCCTTTTGCTCAAGGAAATACTTCAAATTGTTGTGATCGGTCTTGACCACGAATTTGCTGCCCACCAAATATTGTCTGAACTTGGTCAAGGCATGCATGATTGCCAACATTTCCTTGTTATAAATGGAGTACAACCTCTCAGGTTGACTAAGCTTCTGGCTCTCGAATACAATGGGGTGTCCTCCCTGCATCAACACTGCACCGATCCCTTCGCCGGATGCGTCACACTCTAGTACAAATGGCAGGGTGAAGTCTGGTAGTGCCAACACTGGACAAGTGCCCATGACTTCCTTCACGTGTTCAAAGGCTTCCTGTGATTTCTCGGTCCATATGAAGGCCCCATGCTTGGTAAGATCTGTCAGCGGAGCTCCAAGCTGAGAAAAACCCCGGACGAACTGCCTGTAATAGCTGTACAACTCAAAAAAGCTCCTCAATTCTGTCACGTTCTTGTGTGTTGGCCAATCCAGAATGGCCCTGATCTTCTCTTGGTGCACTTGTACCCCCTGTGCACTGATGATGTGGCCTAAGTAAAGCAACTCTATCATACCGAACTCGCACTTGGACTCTTTGGCATATAATGATTGTGCCTCCATGATGCTTAATACCTCATCCAGGTGCCTCATATGCTCTTGCCATGACCGGCTATAGATCAAGATGTCGTCGAAGAAAACCAAGACTGATTTCCTTAACTGATCCTTGAATATATGGTTCATGCAAGACTGGAATGTAGCGGGTGCATTGGT
>ML776895.1:97564-116462 GCA_009831015.1 Picea engelmannii | reverse complement strand
TTGAGAAGAAAACTGCCCCATGCAGTTCATCCATCAACTCATCAATGCATGGGATAGGGTACCGATTTTTGATGGTTTTCTTGTTCAAGGCTCGGTAATCAATGCACATCCTCATGGTGCCATCCTTCTTCAGAACTAAGACACTGAAGAAGCAAATGGGCTGCTGCTTGGTTTGATGTGTCCCATCGCCAACAATTCCTTGATTGCCTTCTCTATCTCATCCTTGAACCTCCTAGGATGACGATAGGGGGGGGGGGTGATCATAGGTTTGGCCCCCTCCTCTAACTCAATGGTGTGCTCAAACCCCCTGTCAGGTCGTCTCCTTGGTGGGATTGCCTCAAAGACCTGCTGATGTCGTCCCAATAAATTCTTGATCTCTCTGTGGTATTGTTGTCGATCTTTTGAATCCTTCTGAGTAGTGATCAAGCATTCTGTGGCATATGCTACCTCCCCATGTCTGAATATCCTCTCCATCCTCTTGGCTGAAACTGTCCTAGGTGCTCCTGTCGACATACCTCTTAGAACAACCTTCTTTCCATCCTGATCTCTGAATCCCATTTCCAAGGTTTGGTAGTTGTTAGTGATTTTTCCCAAGGTAATCATCCACTGAACTCCTAACACCACATCTGTGTCCAATAGGTCAACCACATAAAATGTGTCTCTCTGTGTATAGTTGCCTAACTTCATCTCTAAGTTTGGAATTTTGTCTAGACACTCCACTGTGTGGCCATCTGCTACCGCAACATCAAACCCCTCAAACTCCTCTGTCTGAAGTGGCCATCTTGATACTAGTGAAGCGTCGATGAAGTTGTGGGTGGCCCCACCATCTATCAGGGCGATTGCCCGTTGCCCATGAATAATCCCTTTGATACGGAGGGTATCATACCTGGGAACATCGGAAAGGGTCGCTATGACTCCTCCCTTTGTTGGTTTCCTCTTGTTAGCCTGCTCTGGCGGTTGTGGGACTACTGGAGGATGGGCTCCTGCCGGTGTCGGTGGTCTACGGGGAAGCTGCTCCTTTGTTGGTGCTGACTCCTCTTCTGAACTAGTGGATCCACTGTCCTGCTCTTCCTCCTCACTATCCACGCTGTCTGCTGCTACCTCAATATAATGAATCTCTCCCTTGCCCATGCACCTGTGGCCTGGGACCCAAGGATCTCTGTAGCTGAAGCAAAGCTTCTTCCTCATAAGCTCTCACCTAGTCTCATCATCCAACTTCTCCTTGCCCTTCCATTCTCTCTGGAATGGCTTCTTGTCTTGATCCCTCTGGAGCACAAATGGTTTGGAGAAAGTTTTAGTCTTTGGCACTGAGTCTGCCAGATTTCGACTGCGAAGGATGGCATCCTGCAAAGTGGGAGGCCTATATGCCTTCACCCATCCTCTCAAAGGCTCTGTGAGTCCTTCTGTGAATAGCATGATCAACCTGGGTTCTGATATATCTGTCACTGCCACGACTACTCATTGAAACTCTGTGATGAACGCCTCTGCTGTGCCAGTTTGTCTCAACTGGGCTAGATTCCTGAAGTGTATCTCAGGATCCTTCCTGTCAAACCTATCCATGAGCCTATCTGTAGACTCCCTATAGGAGGTGATGCGACTGTGACCCAATGTCACCGGTCCATGATACCACCACTCGTGTGCCTCACTCTCCAAGTGTAAGGTCGCGAAACTGATGGCCTTTGTCTCGATCATCTGGTTGAGCTTGTAATACGTGTCTAGCTTTTGTACCCAAGCTTTGGCGGTGTATTTGGACGATTCGTCGAAAGAAGGGATGGTGAGTTTCCCAACTTTTCGGATGAAATCGAGGTTATGCCCCTGCTACTGTTGTGGTCCTCCACTCTGCGACTCTCTGGGGCGGTTCCTGAGTCTGAGTCCACAGTACTCGACTAAGGTCATGTCCTAATGGAAGTCATGACCCAATGCTACGTACTCCCTCCTATACTCTGCAATGTCGTCGGCATGAGTGGGTGGCCTCTGTGCTATTGGTGGTGGTGGTGCTGCTATCGGGGGTGCCCTCTGGAAACTGGGAAACAAGGGTCTGGGAATCCTACTCGCAGAGGTGTATGTGCGAGTGGGTGGCTGGGGTCTACTGCCTGCTCCCGAGTTCGCCTATGCTGCATGCGAGACTTGTGTATTTGGGGTTCCCACTCTAGCCAATCTATCAACCACCTGTGCCAAGGACTGAGACATGGTCCATTGACTAGCTAACATACCATTGATAACCTGCATGAAAGTTGCCTCTGGATTTACGAGGGCCTTGCCACTGCCCTCTGGTCGCTCATATCTGTCTCCTAGCATCCTCTCAGCCTCACGCTCTGCCCTTCTCTCTGCTTCTCTGTGTGCCTCTTCCTCTTCCTCTGAGCTAGGAGGAAAAGGCGGAAAATCAGGCCTATGGCTTCTTTCCTGATGCCTGTTGTAAGTGACATATTCGTCACCTATGTGTTCACGGCCCTCTAGGTCTTCTGCTGAACTCATTGTCTTTAGTCACAGGCTAGCAAGACTAAAGCTCTGATACCACTGTAATGTTCCTGACTTGGCTAGTTTGGGAAACGCTGCTAATGTGTGTGTAGGATCAAAGGTTTACAGCATATAAATGATCATACAAATAATAAACGCGACAAAGGACTACAAGTTTGTATTATGATATCTTTGTGGATTACAAAATGGCCAAATGCGGCTAAATAACTGATAATACTTGACTAGATCAACATACAAAGGATCTTAGTCGGAATATAAATAAGCAACTGCGGTTGAATAAAATAACAACACTCGGCTAGATCAAAAGACAAAAGGATCTTAGCCGGAATACAAATAAGCAACTAAAAGATAATACCCGGAATATGGGAGCACTGCGGAATCAATGAAGAATGATGGAAGACCTGGATGATCTTCCCGGTGACTAGGGTGTGTCTTTCAACACCGAAATCAGCCAACTGGTGTCTTCCTTCTGGAATACACTAAACTATCTCTCCTGAGATGCGCCTCTTCTCCTCAATGACAAGTCATAATCTGCATAATCATGAATTAGGTTGCTGACCCTTCCTTTATAGCTTTCCAAAATCCTAAATCATGCTGAAACCCTAAATCACTGCTGAAACCCTAATTCACTGTTGACTTCTATTTTTAGCTCATAATGACTTAAAAGCACTGTTAACCCTTGTTAGCTCAATGTCACTTTCCAAATATAACACATGTGACTAGAGTGACCTCTAGTAACCCTGTTTACCCCTCTTTGGCCCTGGCTATAGTCTAACAGGGTGGTTTAGACCATTAAGCCTCCTTTTGTGGAGCTCCTATTTGGAAAGGGACATTATAGATTCACAGGGTCCGACTCAGATGTGTATGTGGAACTTGGTGTGGGCATCAAGCATCTAATGAAGGGATCTAGGATAGTGCCATTCCAGATGGATTCAGGAGGCGTGTTGAGAGTGATGAATGTGCTATGGGTTCCAGAACTCGGGAGGGTGTGCTCTCAGTATCAACGATCGAGAAGAAGGGATTTGACGTAGTGTTCCAAGATGGACAGACATTGATCAAGCCCATAGGATCTAGCTCAGACACAGTGGTGGTTTTTGGAGTTAGAGAGAGCAAAGAACTAGGATCGTGTAGCTCTGAAGGTCTAGCAACTCAGAGGGAGTCAGTCTGTTCAGGTGGGAAGGAGCAAACTTCCAAGTTTGTCAAGGAGTCATGGTACGAGATGACCATGCAGTATGAGGCTTCTAAAAGCATGATCAGAGGGAGTACTTCGAAGACGAGTTCGAGCAAGATGGCAGGGATAGCTCTTTATTTAGAGGGAGCATCCAATCAAGTGGATTGGAGAGCAGCCATGGTAGCAGATTTGGTAGCGAAGACAGAGCTACCTCCAAGTGCTAGAATTACCTTCCTCACTAAGAGGGAGTGTTGATGTATTTAGCATTGGAAAGGTATTTCCACATAGGCTTGGTTTCTAGCATGTGGAAGTTGTCCTTATTACCTCTCAGAACCTTAGAAATTCACTTTATGGGTTAATAATTAAAGTGAATGACCTTTTAATTAATGTGAGTTTAATTAAGTTAAATGTCTAAGTTTTTGGCTTTAGTAACTGAAGTGAGTTGATTAAATCCTAGTCGTTAGATCTAAAGTGGAGGGAAGATCTAATCTTAGCCCTTGATCTCTTTAGAAGATCTAGGGTTTTGGATTTCGGGTTAACTCAACATAATAAAAGGAAACTTAAGTGAGAGGATGAGACACACACATAGTGAGGAGATATCATTGATTGGGTGAAGAGCATTTCATCCAAGTGTGAGTGGGCAGGGTCAGAGGAAGGAGGAAAGGAGCAACAAGGGAGATAACATCCATGTAGGCTAGGCTATTTGCTGCATTGTATTCTCCTCAGATGGGCCACTATCCTAGGATGAGAGCCCAAGATTTTAATCAATAAAATCAACTCAGATCTGGTTTTCCCTTCAGGGTTTTTCCAAGGTTGTTTACCCAGAAATATCTTGTGCAATGTGTATGGTTTCAGTTTTATGTTTCCGCTGATTTATTTCGTTAAGTAACCTAGTTGTGCATTTACTTAATAAAATGATTTTATTGGATCTAAGCGTCGAGTGCTAGGCTCAAAAAATTAACAATCAAGGCAAGTTCATTGGTGTCAACAAACTTTTTATGGATCAACATGGAATTAGAAAGGCACCCATTGTGGAAGCAGAGCAACCATGGTAGCAGATTTGGTAGCAAAGATAGAGCCACCTCTAGGTGCTAGAAGTACCTTCCTCGCTAAGAGGGAGTGTTGTTGTATTTAGCATCAGATAGGTACTTCCATATAGGCTTGGTGTCTAGCATGTGGAAGTCGTCCTTATTACCTCTCAGAACCTTAGGAAATCCACTTTATGAGTTAATAATTAAAGAATGACCTTTTAATTAATGCGAGTTTAATTAAGTTAAATGCCTAAGTTTTTGGCATTAGTAACTTAAGTGAGTTGATTAAATCCTAGTTGTTAGATCTAAAGTGAAGGGGAGATCAAATCTTAGCCTTTGATCTCTTTAGGATATCTAGGGTTTTGTATTTAGGATTAACTCAACATAATAAAAGGCAACCTAAGTGAGAGGATGAGACACACACAAAGTGAAAAGATCTCATTGATTGGGTGAAGAGCATTTCATCAGAGTGTGAGTGGGTAGTGTCAAAGGAAGGAGCAAAGGGGCATAAAGGGTGATAGCAACTAGGTAGGCTAGTCTATTTACTGCATTGTATTTTCCTCAGATGGG
The DNA here is from genome assembly GCA_009831015.1 of Picea engelmannii. Taxonomy (NCBI): domain Eukaryota; kingdom Viridiplantae; phylum Streptophyta; class Pinopsida; order Pinales; family Pinaceae; genus Picea; species Picea engelmannii. The sequence continues at coordinate 111,212 of ML776895.1, read as the reverse complement.
CCATTATCCCAGGACGAGAGCCCAAGATTTTAATCAATAAAACCAACTAATATTTGGTTTTCCGTTCTAGGTTTTTCCAGGGGTGTTTACCTAGGAATATCTTGTGCAATGTGTATGGTTTCAGTTTTATGCTTACACTGATTTATTTCATTAAGTAACCTAGCTATGCATTTGCTTAATAAAGTGATTTTATTGGAACTAAGTGCCGGGTGCTAGGTTCAAAAAATTAACAATCAAGGCAAGTTCATTAGTGTCAACAAACTTTTTATGGATCAACATGGAATTGGAAAGGCATCCATTGTGGAAGCACATGGAGAAATAAAAGTAGTGCATGGAGATATTAGAGTAGCATAGCGACAACATGGAAATAAAGGAGCAACCAAAATTGAGATTGAGGTGGCAAGGAAACAGTTGGATCCCATGTCCACATTTCATTAGGATGGATTTATGCTCGTGCTTAGTACTAGTTGACTAGATTCCTTTATAGATTGTATTATCTAACTTGCACTCATGTTTCGAAGACAAAACATGCGAAGGGAGATGGAATGCAATGTACCTGGGGAGGATAATATTGTGTACCTAGGAAGGTACCCAAGGGGGATCAATGTTTTAAAAATTGAGCTCGGCCTCAGAATCAATCAAGGGTCATCTTGGACTTGGATTGACTCTGACCGATCTGATTTCGATGACTCGATTTACTAAAAACTACAAAAAATATTTACATTTTAATGAAAAAATATATTTGAAAGATTCCAAACCATAAGAGACAAAATATGCAATGTCTACTCATGTATATACCATCTAAGGGTGAATATATCAAAATGGCACCGAGTGCAATACATATCAACAAGAAAATACATATTCAGTGATGCTCTAAATGGCATCTTTAGTCCAGAAAACATGCTACAAGCTACTGTTCTACTACATAGTATGTAGTACATATCATTGATCAACATGATCAATCGTCAAACTCATCACCACTACTAGAAATGGATCCTCAACATAAGTTACAAAATCATACTCGGCTCACAGTCTTCAGACTCCTTAGACTCCTCAGAGACATTTGCAATTGTAGTAGTTGTAGTACTAGCAGAAGCATGAGTTGGCGGAGATGGACGACTAGTGCTTTCATGTGCCATGTTTGGTACTATGTTGTTGCTTACTCCAACTCCTACTAGTGGATCTGGATTCAAACCGATCTCCGCCATCTCCAAGTCATCAATATCAAAATTATGATCAAACTCTGCTGGGTGAGACTCCACCCATTCTGAGCTTGGATCAATATCGTCCAACACAATGGGATCTGTATCAAGTTTCCTGTTTAGCAATTGGTTGCACCTTAGTCGAAGGTTGTATTGCATGAAGACACGATCCTTTAATCATTTTTTTTTCCAAACAAGTTCTCTTCTTCGTGTGAATCCACTCAAAGAGAGACTAATTGCGCTCACACCTAGAAGCATTGCAAGTTTGGCTTAGGTCTCGAATTGCAAACTTTTGCAATTGAGAACACTGGCTACCAAATGACTCCCATTAATGTGCAGAAAAGACAAATCTAGTTCAACAAATTAGATTGTGTCTTTGGATAAAAGATCAAGTGTTTAAAGTTTAAACAACTGATCTTAAAAAAACTTTGGAATTTCTTATATGGTTGGTCCACATCTCTTGCAATCTCTGCTAGTTTTTTGGCAAAGGTACCCATCGCTCTAGTGAAAGAACTGATCTATCGATGTACTTTGAACTGCTCTGCCTCATCATGGACCATGCACTCCAAGCACTCGCACAATCCATTTTGAACTCCCCAGTTTGATCTTTTCCTAATTGAGCTCTGTAATGGTACTTGTTATCGCGCAATCTGTACTTGTCCAAAGCCCAAGGCAAGTGAGACAAGATTGGCGTAACAAGGGGGTGACCTATCACTGTCATCTTAATAGGAAACCCCTTTTTGTTTAAGAGTAGCATAAGCCTACCCCAAGGGAGACATCCCTAGTGACCTAAAGGGCTGGTGAAATGAAGCACAGATATAATTTACACCCCTCTCACTGGTCACTTAAGTTAAATATGTCACAAGGTTTATGTCTTTAAGAGATGAAGCAAATGCGGAATAAGGTGTACCTGCCCTTAACAAGACAACAATTGATTGAATGTGGCAGTTATAAGTACAAAGATGATATTAGCGCTTCAATAAGACAATGAACTTGTGAAAAACATGCGCTAGCTGATATATATAGGCAACAAATAGTGAAATTACGACAGCAATAATAAATGTATGACAGCTGCAAAGTATCCTTCAGAAAATGCACTTTGAAGACAATGAAGTATAACACTTAATTCTTAAATGATAGTATTATGCCATGTGCAAGATTTGGACTGATTTAGCTAGCCAATAAGGTTCAAAATTTCTGCTAATAGATGGCTGTAACAAAGGTTATAACAGCAGCAAATAGGGTTAGTTCATTAAACTAGGTTAGTATTAGTGGTAGTTAGTGAAAGTAGAAGTTCAAGGTTTGAAAGTTGGCTGATTTCTCAAAAAGGAAGGAGGTGAAGATTAGTTCCTTTATGGGGTAATGGAGTCAAAGGTGGCGGCTTTCTCTTGAGCCAAATAACAACAATGATAGCACTAATCCAAGTAAGAATGGATCTAGGGAGAGTAGCACCTTAAGTCTTCCTAGAATTCAAGCTTTGAGAAGGGGAGCTACTAGGGTGTAGGCTCTTCTAGGCCCTAGTGCATCCTTCTTCTTGGAGCTCTTCTTTTTTGAAAATTAAATTTATATATAACAATAATTAATCAATGCCTCTAAAGTGCTAGTCCCACTTTCTGTTTCATAGGAGTCATATTCTTCTTGTGAGGTTGATATGAACCTCTATGTTTTTCAACTTATGTAACAAGTGAGCTAGTAATAAGATCATATCAGATTTTGGTATTCATCTTGTTGTTTGTCTAAGTTATTTTAATTTCCAACTTGCTGTTATAAATTGCATGCAGTATATCTACATTCTATTTGGCACCCAAACTCTCATTTATCCATGGAAAACCCACATTGAAAACACCAACCAGCAAGCACACCAACATATCAGCAACAGTTAAGAGTTTACAGTGGGCTTGAGTATGTCAACAAAATATTTGACAAAAGCCTTACACCAAAAATAAACTACAGCAAACAAGAAGGGGAATTTACAGTGGAAATTGGGTATATGTACAAACTGTTGGACGAAAGTCCTAGACGAAAATTTACTAAGAATATTACATCAATGAGTAGGAATTTATAACAGCAGTGAAGATTTTCCAGGTCCTATCAAGCTGCCAACTAGGTCTGTCTTTGACCTCAAATTGGCTCTAAGTTTTAACTGTCTAACAATGGTTTGCTGCTGTTTTAGGACAACAAACTGTTCAGTAACTTCTTCGCTGATTTGTTACGGTTACATAGGCCAAATGGGTGCTCTAGCATGTAGTTTTGTCACAATATGTTAGCACATGCATACCATAAGCTATATAACACACCCAGAGATCTTTTAGTGCCGAAATAATGCTGTTCATACATGAAATGAACAGAGGTATTTTTGGTCAACATGACCCTGGATAAGCCCCCCCTGGGGAAAACCGGTTTGAGATGAATGTATATAGATGGTGTGCTTCAAGCATGTAATACGAAAAGGAAGATAAATACAAATGAACCTGATACTTTGCAAGCTCCTCACAAGCTTTGCAATGGTTCCTTGGGATGTGCACCCCTAGAAGAGTGTGCCCCCTCCTTCCTTGACTGTGCCTGAAGACCCTTGTGCCCTTGCTCTGTCTCTTTTCTGATTGAATAACCCTTGCATGCAAATTGTCCTTTGCTTGCCCTCTCAACAACCCACAAATCAGAAACAAGAAAGCTTCACACAAAATGCTACCAGGTACCCTTGCGCCCTCCTCCTAGCAAATTTACTCAACACAAATAACTGAGACTCCAACCTACCTTGCGCCCTCCATGAACATGTGCACCCTAGCTTGCTGAACTCTCCTCTGAATTCTTACTTCTCTACTCTTCACCAAACTCTCAGGGTGAACAAGTGAACAATTGAGCTCTCTTTTGCCCTATGCACCCTCCTTAAGGATGCATGAAGGAACCTAAAAAATGGGTGGATGAGATCATCTAATCTCATCCCAAGTCAATGGTTGAGATCATCTCAATTGAATCTCAACTCAAAACCCACTTTACTTAAGTTTCCATAGTTTCACTTTATGTCCCTTAATTCACCCACAAAGTGAATTAATTGTCATTTTAGGCTAAAATGACCAAATTTCACTTTTGATTTAATTCTCCTAAGTCAAAGTGAAATTAGACATAAAGTACATAGTACAAGGTACAAAGTACTTCCCACATATGTTTAGAAGCTCACAAACATAAGGGGACCACTTTCCAAGGTACCCAAATCTCAACACTCCCTCTTACCGAGGAAAGTGCCCTTCATCACCAATCTCATCCCTGCAGTGAATATGGTTGCCTATTGGCAAATACTTGGTGAGTATGGTTGTACCCTGATCAATGAAAGTAGTGTCTGACACATATATGCTCAATCTGCGTGATCTATAGATGGAAGTGTCTCTCCACCTATCCAAGATCACCTAGATCTTGGTATCAAACCAAAGATCTCCATCTTGGTCTCCCACCAAGGATTTCTACCTCCCGACATCTCACCAATGATCACTACTCTTGGCATCTCACCAAGAGCACCTGGATCTCGGCATCTCATTAAGATTCTCAACTTGGCCTCTCGCCAAGTAGCTTCCACCTGAAGTGGAACCAAAATCTGATTTGCTCGTCTCGATAGCCAAGTGAGGCTCAAGCCTCTGTGGTGCCTTTCCGCTCCTCCTCATCAATCTTTGATGCTTTGAAGCTCCTCCACCAACCCTCTGTCTCAACAACTCTGAAACTGAAGTTGTCTCGGGTGGACCAGTCACCCCCGATGATGGTGTCCATGAAAACTGAGTCTGATCTCCCTCTGAATCACTACTATGAGTCAGTAGGTCCTCCTTAACTCTGTCTCCCCACCTGATGCTAGATGGTGTAACAACAGACAAAGTAGTCGCGAATGCACACTCTCGCAAACTGTTCATCGAACTCAAGCTCCTCTGCTGTCACTTCTGAAACATCCTACAACTTCTTCTTCTTCTTGGGACACTGTCCTGCATAGTGACCCATCTCCCTACAAGAAAAGCATCTCACTGTGCTCATGTCTCTCTTCGGCCCACTGTTGCTCTCTCCTCCCTATGGTGGGGCCCCAAACTTGGGACCCTGCCGACCTCCCCGACTAACCTTCTTCTTCCCCTTTGTCCAAAGAACAATATCCTCATCACCTTGCACTGTCTGCTGCTGCTGTTGTCCAGAAGCCTCTGTTACAAGTCTAGTATCCTACTAAACGAAGTCATCCCACATCCTCTCCCATGTGGGCATGACGTCCCTGGCAACAATGCCATGAACGAATGGCCCCATGGTATGGTGAAGCTGTTTAAGGCTGTCCTCACCATAGAATATGGGTCCACCACCTCTCCAACAGCTCCAAGCTTGTCTCTAATTTGGATGTATCGGCTAAGGAAAGAAGTAACTGACTCAACCTGGAGCATGCAAATGCCCCGAAGTCGATCATGAAGAACCATCTTTCGATTCTCGTTAGAGTCTCATAAAGCTTGCATAGAGATGCCCACATCTGAAATGCCCAAGCTTTCCCAGTCAAGTGGGGAATGATGTGATCCTGCATTGCATCACATATCGTCCTCTTTGCCTTGTTGTTCCTCTTCTTGAACTTTGCTAACAAGATGGGAGCAGTAGTAGGGGGAACATGAACAATTGCCTCAACTATATCCCATAGTTCGAGGTCCTCTAAGACAAAGATGATCCTGGCCTTCCAAGGCGACCAGTTGCTAGCTCCAGCTAGCCTATCCTCCATACGCATCTGAGATGCTGACATCACTGTCCTCTGCACTCAAATTGATGTTGCAACTGTAAAGGAACATTGCCTCACTCATGTCAACACAGGTGTGAAAAGAGGCAAATGAACAACATCCTCACTCCTAGCAATATAGGTGTGAAAAGAGGTCGTGAAAAATCAGCCTCACTCCTACCACGTAGGTGTGAAAAGAGACTGACGAAAATGTCCACAAACTGCTCTACAACCCTCCACAAAAATTTGTCACTAAACTCTGTCAATGTCTGTCCACAAAATTGTTGATTTTTCAATAAGCTAGGCTTAAGCATGAAGTTCATTCCATTTTAGCATTTTACTTAAACCATAGACAATTTGTTGCAGCAACCAAGATCACAAGAAGAAACACCATGCACAAGTACACAAGAAGTATCTTGGGAAACCCTTCTCAACAAGGGAAGAAAACCCAGCCAATCCTTTGCTATATTCTTCAAGAGAAAGACCTTCACCACCAAGAAAACCTAACACACAAGAGGGTGCTCACAAACCCTAGAAGACTAGCGCCCAAGAGAGGTGCGCACTTTTCCCAAGTAGATGTACTTGTTGAAATTTCCAAACTCACACAAAAGATATGATTCCTCAATGTGGAATTTACCTTTACTTATATGAAATTGAACTTGTCAATAGAAGTGTCTATTGGCACAACATGGTCGACCTCTCTATCTCATAATATAATTAATATTGACCAGATTAATTATCTTTTACATTAATTAGCAATTACATTAAGGTGGGGCTGACTTGTACCCTTTACATTACAATTAGGGTTATAGGAAGGTCTGACTGTTGGACAATATAGCAAGGGATCTCATACGCTCACTAGTATCATCCACTGGGGGCACATCCATATGGATGTCCATATCTTTGGCTCACTGCATTACACAAAAGAACCACTTCTAGTGCTCAACCACTAGGATCATGTTCACCTGTGTTCATCCACAGGCACGTCCACTCAACAGATCTTCTTTCCCACTGCATTACACAGGGGAGTCATCTGGAGTTTCTCATCAACTCTCTTTTCAGAGGAGGCTGATACATCATCTTCATTTCTGTTCACATGACGATGCACCCAACACTTTGGGATTTCACATGTTCACCTTGTGCTCAGCCACAGGCATGTCCAACTCTGCAGATCTCCTTTTTCATTGCGTTACACAGGAGAATCATCTGGAGTTCTTCTCAACTCTCTGAAGGAGGAGGCCATCTCTATGTTCTAGCTCTGTCTCAGATAGGAACCACACACCCCTCTCAGGGGCTTTATCTCAAGTTTGTAAGCTGGAGAATGTCTCACGTAGTTGCAATCATCAACAAAAATCTGCCCAAAAGGTGTCTAAAACAACCCCTCAATATGTTGTCCAAAACTCAACAAAAATCAGCCACCAAGCTCTGATACCATGAAGATTTTTCAAGTCCTATCAAGTTGCCAACTAGGTCTGTCTTTGACTTCAAGTTGGCTCTAAGTTTCAACTGTCTAACAATGGTTTGCTGCTGTTTTAGGACAACAAACTGTTCAGTAACTTCTTCGCTGATTTGTTACGGTTACATAGGCCAAATGGGTGCTCTAGCATGTAGTTCTTTCACAAGATGTTAGCACATGCATACCATAATCTATATAACACACTTAGAGATCTTTTAGTGCTGAAATAATGTTGTTCTAAACTCTAACATACATGAAATGAACACATGTATTTTTGGTCAACATGACCCTGGATAAAACCCCTCGGGGAAAACCAGTTTGAGATGAATGTATATATATGGTGTGCTTCAAGCATGTAATACAACAAGGAAGATAAATACAAAGGAACTTGATACTTTGCAAGCTCCTCACAAGCTTTGCAATTGTTCCTTGGGATGTGTGCCCCTAGAAGAGTGCACCCCTTACTTCCTTGACTGTGCCTGAAGACCCTTGCGCCCTTGCTCTGTCTCTTTGCTGATTGAAGAACCCTTGTATGCAAACTGCCCTTTGCTTGCCCTCTCAACAACCCACAAATCAGAAACAAGAAAGCTCCACACAAAATGTTACCAGGTAGCCTTGCGCCCTCCTCCTACCAAATACACTCAACACAAATAACTGAGACTCCAACCTGCCTTGCGCCCTCCATGAGCATATGCACCCTAACTTGCTGAATTCTCACTTCTCTACTCCTCACCAAACTCTCAAGGTGAACAATTGAACAATTGAGCTCTCCTTTGCCCTATGCGCCCTCCTTAAGGATGCATGAAGAAACCTAAAAAATAGGTGGATGAGATCATCTCATCTCATCCCAAGTCAATGGTTGAGATCATCTTAAGTAAATCTCAACTCAAAACCCACTTTACTTAAGTTTCCATAGTTTCAATTTATGTTCCTTAATTCACCCACAAAGTGAATTAATTGTCATTTTAGGCTAAAATGACCAAATTTCTCTTTTGACTTAAATCTCCTAAGTCAAAGTGAAATTAGACATAAAGTACATAGTACTTCCCACATGTGTTTAGAGGCTCACAAACACAAGGGGACCAATTTCTAAGGTACCCAAATCTCAACAAGCAGTAAGAAGGGACATTACATAAGGAGAGTGGGCAACATTGAAGAGGATATTTGCATCATACAACCATCTAGCAATGCATTCAAAAGCAACATCTTTGTGTTGCTTCTTCCAATGGCTATCTAAGGTGGGTTGAGATTGGCTTGGTTGAGAGCCACTAGTAGAGCTGGGGGAAGGTGTAAAATAACTTTGAATGTTCTTCGTTTAAGGTTGCCTTCAAGTTCGAATTCAAAACTAACTTTTTCTCTCATTGCAGCGAGTTGTCTCTTCTTCGCTATTTCATCATTTATTTCTTTTTGGCTAGCATCATCTTCTTCAATTTTTTCAAACTGATTTTGCAATTCCAATCTAATCTGTCCAATCTCCTCTAATGGTGCCTTGCATGAAACAATTTGGTCTCTTTTAGCAGCCAAGAGTAGTTTTAGCCTATGAATCCGTCCCCCCTTTATGTGTTCTTGCAATATTTGCAATCGATCTCATTATAAAAAACATCACAACGGATCCATGAAGGTCTTTGACGCTTGGGGCCATGGTAAAATTTAAATGGCAAGAAATCTGCAAATTTGCAACATTGCAAACCTTATCTTAATATGCAAAGTTCATCGTACATACTTCAAACTTCAAATTAGTAGAACTATAGAAGGCTGAAACTACACCAATGTAAAGGAAGATTTCAAATCTGCAATTTAATGAGAGGAAAAAATAGGGACTCACTTATCATTTAACTATTAACATACCCGGGAATGAGAATAATGGATAGTGGGCTCCTCCAAGCTTGAATATGGACTGTAGCCTCCTCACCTAGATGCCAAATCCACCATAAACAGTCGAAGATCATTGCCACACAAGCTCCAAGATCACTCTCAATCACTGCTCTTCATTGCTGCTCTAAAACTCTAAATGCTCAATGAGAGAGGTGTGAAGCAAATGGGGGGGTGGGTGGGGGTAGGGGGGCTCTCTTTATAGTTTTATTTTAGGGTTTAAGATGCTTGAAATTAGGTCTTAGGCAATTTAAAAAAAGTTGATTTAATAATGTACAGTCTACAACAATGTGGTCCAACGATTGACTCAATTGAGTTATGCCTGACTTGGCTTAGTTGTACCAGTTTGGTACCGAATCGGCTAAGTCAATCTTTGACCCGGCTAGTTTGGTGCCAAATCTGTCATCCGAACTGATTCAAAGGCCTAGTGGATATGGGTAGGGGTTAGCTTGGTTGAGTTGACTAAGTCCGAGTCAAGTCGGTCCAAGTTTGAAAACATCGAGGGGGATAATGAATGTAATGTGGCATAATTATGAAATAGTCCCACTTGGTAGTTGATGGGTAATAAATAGGCCCACTAGGTAGTTAGAGGAAACCATATAATAATAATGGATAGTTTGCATAGACCCCTTGTAGTATTCATGAGAAAGTATATATTCAGGTGAGTATCATTTTATTGAGATATATTGGATGTTGGATTATTTGTATTATAGCGATCAAATGAGTAGTTGGTGGTGCTACCAGGTACTGTCAGTTGCTGAATGGTTGTTCTTTGCTGCTGCCAGGTACTGTTAGTTGCTGAATTGAGGATTATTGTGTTGAGGGTTGCTGCTGCCAAATCCACCCTCCATCTGTCTAAGCTGCCGCCCTCTCCTCTCTCTACTAGTCTACTACAGCTGGCCCTCTCCTAAGTGACAGACCTCCTTCTTGAGGTTGCTGGCCCTCTCCTAAGTGACAGACCTCCTTCTTGAGGTTGGTGTCCCTTTCCTACAGCAGAACTGGAACCTATGAGGGCCGTGACCTCCTTGCTGGGTTGCTAGACACCTATTGTAGGCAACTGTCCACCTCTTGTTCAGATCTAGAACTTCCTGCCCTTCCCTCTCTTGTTGTTTATCATTTTCTTCATACAGATTCCTCACTGTGTGTGGCTGGGATAAGGGTTTACTTCCAGATTTTTGTTTGGGGTTTTTTCTATGGTGACATAACTGTCCTACATTCTCTTTGATAGAGATCTAACCCACAATGGTTGATCCTTGGGTCCTAGACTTATCTGAGCATATATTCAAAGCTTATTATCTCACTTATGTGTCAAGTTCTTCTTTAAAGGTAAGTTGAAATTGCAGTTTCAGGTTTATCTATTGTTTAGTTCAGATCTATTTTGAAATGCTTAATGTTCCAGATCTATAGGTTCAGATCTAATTGTTGTGCATGCTCAGAAATATTGTTTAAGTTCAGATCTAACTTTTGTGCATATTCATAAATATTGTTTAAGTTCAGATCTAACTGTTGTGCATACTCAGAAATATTGTTTAGTTCAGATCTAACTGTTGTGCATTCTAAGAAATGTTTTTATAGTTCAGATCTGTTTAGATTTACCGTGTTCTTGCTGATCTAGCTAATAGGAAAATTTAAAAGGTATTTTTTTCTGTTATTTTCCCTAATTTTAACATGGTATCAGAGCTTAGGGCATGAAAAGAGCTCAAGATTTGCAGACTTGAGCCTGCGTAGATCCTATTCTTAGAGTGTTTTGCAGATTAGAAGTAAGCAATGCCTTCCTTTGTGGATTTGAGAAAGGGAACATGGTTTCCATAATGTTAATCTACAAGGTGAGCAAATGTCTCTAGTTGTCTTAGTTTTGATTTTATCCTTAATGAGGTCCAGTAGTATGAATCCACTAGTTTTTCAAACCCTTGGAAAATCTTAATAATGAAACTCATTCTCTTTGGATATCTTCATCTCTTACTCCATGCTATAATATGTGTGTATATTATACACTCAGTTAGCAAGGCTTGGAACAGGATTATTGTCAACCTTCACTCTCTTTAACAATCTTTTCATCCTAGACCTGAAACCTCTTAGGAAAAGTTAATTTTTTAATGCTCAATTATGCCTTTGGAAATGAACTTGAATTATTGTCATTTCTCTCAATTCTAACATTTAGAAAATGACTAGAACAGATTGAGCATAAAAGAAAGTTCATTCTCTCTAAATTGAGCATTGTTAGTCAAGGTCCAAGGATGATACCTATTTGCACGTGCTAAGCATTGTTCCTTCAAAAGAATTGGTGTAGAGACCTCGTCTAGCATGTATCCTAGCCAGCAGAAAGATACTCCTTTGAAACTATTTCTGCACATATAAACCTTTATGTCACTGACAGACTTGAAAAGTTTTGAAGGTTGTCAACTCCGCCTTTATTTAGCAAGTGAGATCTGAATGACTATGGCAAGCTCTACTTGAGCCGAGAAAAATGACTCTTTAGTTTGGTCTCTGCTTTAACAAAGTCTAAACACCACACCATGCTTCTATCAGTTGGGACTACCTCTATGACAAGAAGATATGCATTACTTTTTTATTTTTGACTGATTGATGTGGAGGGTGTAATATCCCTGATCCCGCTGATCAAGATATTTGCTATTGATCTATTGTTCTATCTTGCAGATCTGATACACTGGGGGTTTCTGGATGTGTTTCAGTTGTATGTTTGATATCTTGATGGTTATTGCATGTGTATGTTGGTTATTGCATGTGCATGTTGCATATTTATGGTTTAAACAACATATAAAGGATGCATGCATAAGTAAAGAACGCCAACTGCCCAATATCATGTATTATACGACTCAAGCATGGAAATACAATAGCCTACTGGAAATATAGAATATAAACGTCAGCTAGATCTCATGGATAATCATTGGAATACAAGCAAGTAGCATAAAAATACCTGTGATCAGAAGATGATAGCAGATCTGATGCATGCACGGATAGATCGACAAAAATATGTGATTCCAGAGAAGTACGGTAACCACTACCAGCTGAAAAACTTCTCCAGAAGGATAGACTGTCAGAATGCGTCGGAAACTGCTCCAATAGAAGCGCCCTAGCCTCTAGACTGAAATGGGTGAGTGCCGGATCTCGGATTTGGTCTCTGGGGCACTGGATCTGGACCCCTGGGGGGGTTCGCGCGCCTCCTGGGATACTGGGTGCACTCCAAAGGATTCCACCAAAGGAATCTGCTGCTATAGGGCTCAAAACAATCGCTCGCCAAATGCAAAACTGGGTCGGAAGGATTTGCCCGGATCTGCTCTTATACTCTGCGTGCAATCCCAAATATCTGTTCGGAGGAGATGCGCCCTAAATGGCTGGATGAGGCGATTTGCAAGATTCCACCGTTAGAATCTGACGATAGATGGCTCAATAGAAGCGCCCTGGCTGGATCTCAAATGGGTCGGAAGGAAACTACAATCTGGACACAGGCCTCGTGCAGCTCTCCAAACCCTCAAACTGACTTGCGCCCTCACTGGCTGAGCTGCGCACTCTGCAATGGATACTCCTGAAAAGTACGGTGAAATACCTGGATGGTATCTTCAATGGGCTAGGGTGTGTCTCTCAACACTGAAACCGATCAATGGTGGTGGTTTCCTCCAGAAATCCACAAAACAATAAGGTCGATTCTCTTCCTCCTTTGGGAACTCTCAACATCAAATCCAATGTTGCTAGAGCGCGAAGCGAAGCGAGAGCGTCATTTTCAAAAAATCCTCAGAAGCGAAGCGTCCCAGAAGCGTCTATTATATATATATATATAAATTTTTATATATATTGCGTTTATATTCAAAAAAATATGTAGAAAGACAAATTAGTTGCAGAATATATGAAAACATGCATATTTGTACATCAATATAGATAGAAATGACATCCATACTACATAGTTCATCAATGATTAATCATTCGAGCATCAACCATCTAGATTCTAGCAATTACTAGATTCTAGAGTCCTCCATGTCATAATCATCAAGATTGGCATCACTACCACTGCTCTCTCCTCCATCCTCCTCCTCTTCCCCCATATCCAATGCAATCTGTGCATTTGTTGATGTGGAGAATGACCCCTCAAGAGGATTACCATCATCAAAAGTGATTGACTCTAGCACTAGTTCATTAAGATCCAAGTTGGCTAATGCCAAATCAACACTGTTGTTCAAACTTCAAACCCATATCATCAAGAAACACATCCCACATATTTGTCTTTCCCTTCAACCATTCTTCTCTCTGCCTGTATATAAGACGGTTGGTGTGCACATACACCACTAAGTCACCTGACACGACGACAAAGAGAAGAGTTTATACTTGAGTGAAGGGTACATTTTTACTGGGGTCGTGACAAAAGAGTTGAACAATCAATGC
>ML776895.1:67063-94160 GCA_009831015.1 Picea engelmannii | reverse complement strand
ATCTGAGAACATCTGATGCCATATTTTTACACTTATTAACTCAGAATTAATAAATTCCAATTTTGCGGGAATTTTAGTTAATTCGCTAAAACTTTAAAAAAAACCTATCAGACTTAGCCGTAATTTCCAAATAACCCGGCCACCATGTTCTAGTATAAGCTTATATACATTCTGACACTAGACATTGGATTTTCCATGCCAAGACCTGCTTGTCAACACATACTTCGGCTTTGGAGCATGTCTTTTTTCGAGTGAAAAAACTCGGAAATTATTTAATCCTCTCACTAAGGTAAGAAGGAAAGATAATTAACAAGTAAAAAAAACACTCCGGAGTATGTGCCCACTCCCAGATCAAGGGTGGCCAATAGCCTTTTACATTCTCTCATACTTAGAACACTTATTACAACAGTGGAAATACGGAAAAATGGGCCTTTTCAGGGCCTGCTGAATCACTGAATTCTGCATGTATGAGCATTGCTTGCTCATTCTTTGGTGGCTCTTCAGGAAATCCAGCTTGTGCAACCTGGTGGATAACACCCTTGATTATCTATTTGATTTTCAAAACTTTTATCCTTTCGTTTGACTGAAAATTAAATGATAACATTTACCTCCAATAACCCTTTCTCACTTCTGAGCTAGGTTAAGCTAGTTGAAGATCTAATACAAAATGCTTGGGAATGTAACCATCATCTTGAAGATCACAAGAGATAGGTTTCAACTTTTATAATGTTATTGTTACTAATGCTTGGTGAGTTCTTAGCTTTCATTAAATAAGCTTTTGGTAAATTATAATGGCTTTGACATAATCACTGGTAAATGATTTTAAATGGGAAACTGTGTAACTTCAGTGAATAATAGCACCTTTTGCACTTAATGGTCATCCATATCTTTTGTACTAAAAAGAGTACTCGAGCTTCAAAGCTAACCACAATACATTGAGTGGTGAAACTTGGCAATGTCTTTGGTGTTTGGCTTTGAGAAAAACTTGTGAGGGTTGACTTTTGTAAGAACACAATTTGGGACAATACAGTCTTTGGCCTCATTCTTTAAGACATATTGTTAACTCATTGCATATGGATGAATTATGTATTATCCACAGGACAGTGGGATAATCTTTTAAGGACATGGAATTACTTGAACTAACAGATTCATATCAAACATCTGAAGATAGCTTCAGTTGGTAACAAGCTACAAAGAACAAGTATGTCTTCATCCTAAGCAAGTTCATGGATACTCCATTTACATTCATTTTTGTGACAACAAATGACAGCAAGAAGAGCTATGTTTACCTTCCTGTCATATATATGAATCCGTGTCTCAGAATCTCATGTGTAATTTTGTTATATGACCAAGGAAGCTGTGATCTCAACACATACTTATTATAAATTGATGTAAGCTAGGTCTTTCTCCCTAGTTTGAAAACCCAACAATATGTTGGTCTATTATCTCTAAGACAACTTGTAACCTTGGATTATTTTTCTTGGTCAAGGAGTCCAACAAATTATCTTGGTAGTTTGGGGTATTTTTCCTCATTTTGGGAACCCTACAAATATCTCCTTTTGATCAAGAGTCCTTAGATTGTAATTGAGCTATTATCCTTGGCAAATGAGCTCAATAAGTTTGACTCAACTTTTTTTATTAAACTTGGTACTGGCACCAAGAACATCTTGAAGAGATATGACACCAGATCAGAGTCAAAGGATCTTATAGGTTCAGAGGGAGCCTATTTGCACATGCAGGGAGGCAGACATTTTATAAGACTCAAAGAAAACAATCCCTGCATAAGAGTTAGACCTTGACCTACAATAGATGGCAGTATTAAGGTTAAACTTGTGACTCGTGACTTCTCTCAGAAAGAAGGGATTATCTATGACAAGATCCTTACTTCCATTAGGATTCTTATCTCTCTTGTCCCATTTTTGATTTGAAAACTTCACCTGATAGATGTTAAGACTGTTTTTTTCTTAACAGTGAAGTTGAGCAAGAGGCTATCCATGGGAAAGAATCCCATAGATTATAACAAGCTCTGAGAGCTTGGTATGAAAGTATTGACAGTCTCTCTACAGAGTCTTGGGTTCACCAAGAGTATAGAAGATCCCAATCTATATATAAAGATTGTTCAAAATCATCTTGTTGTCTTAGGATGATTTGTTCCTTACAAGAAAGGAAATTTTATTGGCAACTCAAACTAAGAGGGAACTCTTCAGCAAAAATTGAAATGAAAGACTTGAGTCTTTTACATTATTTTTTTGAGCTTAGAGGTATGACAGAATCCAAGTGAGATGTTTCTCTACAAAAGCAAGTACGTAGTTGATATGCTCCGTAGACTTGGCATATTGGACTGTAAGTCCATATCCACACTGATGATTTCCAAAACTGAAGAAGCTACAAGTTCAAGCTACAGTTTCAGATCCGGAAGATATTTTTAGTCCTTAATGTATCTTATACATACTGGACCAGATTTTTAGCATGCAGTGAATACCCTCATCCAGTTCATGTGTGAACCGAAGCATATACATATGGTTGTTGTTAAACCTTTTCTGAGATATGTTCAAGAGACTATAGCCTATGGGCTTAGATACACTTTAGTGGAGGTGTAATGCTTCATGGTTATGCATATTCAGATTGGATGGGCAGTACAGTGGACCGGAAGAGTACTTCTAGATTTGTTTTAGCTTGGGTTCAACTATGTTCTCCTGGTCCAGCAGGAAGCAGGGCTCCATAGCCTAGAGCACTGTAGAGGCAGAATACTTTGCTACAATTGATGCAAGTATAGAAGCATCGTGGCTCAAAAGGCCACTCTCAGATTTGTTCAGTGCTGAGTTTGAACCCACAATAATCCACTGTGATAAAAAGAGTTGTGTAAATCTCTCCATGATTCTTGTGTTTCTATGACAAAACACATTGAGATGAGATATCACTATGTTCGAGACATAGTGCAGAAGAACATTCTCAATATTCAGTATGATCCGACGGCAGAGCAGACGACAGATATTTTGACCAAGCCATTGTCCTTGACAAAGTTTGTGTACTTTCGAGACAAGCTTGGTGTCCCTGAGAATGCCTCTCTTGCTGAGAGGGAGTGTTGAATTTAATGCAGCTGCAAGAGTCATTCTCTTGAAGGATGGCATAAGACCCTAGTTGTGGACTAGGGCCCTCAGTACACTCCTAGGGTTCTTGTTCTGGGACCAAGTAGTTAGAGCCATGGCAAAAGACCCTTTTGAGGGCCCCCAGTAGATGAATGGTGTTCTTGGTCCGAGACCAAGCAAAAGACCCTTGTGAGGGCCCCCAGTAGATGACTAGGGTTCTTGGTCTGAGACCAAGCATAAAGACCCTTGCGAGGGCCCCCAGTAGATGACTGGGGTTCTTGGTCTGGGACCAAGCAGTAAAGACCCTAGATGTATTCTAGGGCCCCTGGATTTGTTCCAGGGAATCCTTTCC
The DNA here is from genome assembly GCA_009831015.1 of Picea engelmannii. NCBI lineage: Eukaryota > Viridiplantae > Streptophyta > Pinopsida > Pinales > Pinaceae > Picea > Picea engelmannii. The sequence goes on along the minus strand of ML776895.1, from coordinate 90,719 downwards.
CTGAACCTGAATTGATCCTTGGATATGCTCCTTGGTGGTTGATATAAGTCCCTAGATATGTCTAGGGCCCCTAGATGTGTTCTAGGGTACCCATGCTTAAAGCATGGATTGATCCTTGGTCTTGTACCTTGGTGGGTAAGACCCCAGATGTGTTCTGGGGCAACCTGGTTTTTGATCAGGTAGATCTTGGTGTAATACCAAGATGTGTTGGTGTGTAATCCTCTTCCTCTCTCCCAGGATGGTCCACAGGACCTGGGAGAGACTATGAAGATGAGCATGACCACATTGTGGTATGTAATCCCTATGCAGTGATGATAAAATTAATTGGTCACCTTGAGAATTATATGGACATGTGTTGCCACTGAGAAAACTGCCTCTCCTTACCCCTTGATTGTTCTTCACCCCTTTAGTTTTTGAGTTTGGGTTTGAGTGGGGTTTATATTTTTGTTTTTAGGGCTTAATAAGATTAAAATAAAAATAAAATTAATATTTAAATGTGACATATTAAATTAATATTTATATTAATTAATATGTCATTTTATTAATTATATTTTTATAAACCTAAGCCCTAGCCTAATACTATAAATAGAACCCTTTCCCTCTCTATTCTTTCACTCACTCACTCTCTTCTATTCTAGTGTGGCTGGGATTGCTCAGAGTTTTCTCCTAAGGTCTGCGACCTCCATTGACAGTTCAGATCGACCTCCTTTCTTTGCTGCTGCCAGGTCCTCTTGTGTTACTATGTTGAGGGTTGTTCTTTGTTGCTGCTAGGAACTGTGTGTTGTTGTGTTGATGGTTGTTCTCTGCTGCTGCCAGGAACTGTGTGTTGTTGTGTTGATGGTTGTTCTCTGCTGCTGCCAGGTACTGTTAGTTGCTGAATTGAGGGTTACTGTGTTGAGGGTTGCTGCTGCCAAATCCACCCTCCTTCATCTGTCTAAGCTGCTGCCCTCTCCTCTCTCTACTAGTCTACTACAACCGACCCTCTCCTAAGTGACAGACCTCCTTCTTGAGGTTGCCGTCCCTTTCCTAGAGCAGAACTGGAACCTATGAGGGTTGCGGCGTCCTTGCTGGGTTGCTAGACACCTATTTTAGGTAGTCGTCCACCTCTTGTTCAGATCTAGAACTTCCTGCCCTTCCCTCTCTTGCTGTTACACATTTTTTTTATGCAGATTCCTCACTGTGTGTGGCTGGGATGAGGGTTTACTTCCAGATTTTTGTTTGGGGTTTTTGTGTGGGGTTTTTTCTATGGTGGCATAACAGTCCTATATTCTCTTTGATAGAGATCTAACCTACAGTGGTTGATCCTTGAGTCCTAGACTTATCTGATCATATATTCAAAAACTTATCATCTCACTTATGTGTCAAGTTCTTCTTTAGAGGTAAGTTGAAATTGCAGTTTCACGTTCATCTATTGTTTAGTTCAAATCTACTATTTTGAAATGCTTAATGTTCCATATCTATAGGTTCAGATCTAACTGTTGTACATGCTCAGAAATATTGTTTAAGTTCAGATCTAACTGTTGTGCATGCTCGGAAATATTGTTCAAGTTCAGATCTAACTGTTGTGCATACTCAGAAATATTGTTTAGTTCAGATTTAACTGTCGTGTATCCTTAAATGTTTTTATAGTTCAGATCTGTTTAGATTTACTGTGTTCTTGCTGATCTAGCTAACAGGATAATTTTAAAAGGTATTTTTTTCTGTTATTTTCCCTCATTCTAACAGTTTTCTCTCTTCAATTTGTTTGACTTCAATCCCCAATTTTTAGATTGGGGCCAATGTTTTGATTGAGCTTCTTTTCTCTATTGCTTTTCAAATTTTTGACCCCTCGATTCATTAGTTGAGCCTTATATCCGGATCGATCCCTCCTTTTGTTAGGATATTTAGACACTTAGGGGTTAGTTAAGATCAACTTGGTCTAATGTGTCTTAAGGTAAAAGTGTGTTTCTATAATGTGTTTCTCCTTGATACTAATGGCTATATTAATCCATGGCTTAACACTCGATTGGTCTATGATATCTATTTAAAGAGCATGGAGGGTCATTTGTTGAAGATCGATTGTGAGAAACTCTTATGTGCAATATTTTTCTTTTGCATTAATATATTTCCTCAAGTAGCCGCGTTGCCTGTGGCCATGGACTGTTTCCCTCTTTGAGAGTTTTAACCACGTAAAACACTGGTGTACTCATCTTTGATCCAATTGTGTGAGTGATTGCTTAAGGTGTTCTACCTGTGTCGAAATATCTTGTTTTGTCGAACTTATCCTATGTTGCTAGGCCCATCCTAAAAGGAATTGTAGGTGGCATTGCTTAGGGCACACTGTTCTTGGGGAAAGGTCAATGTTGTTGAGGGTACACTCTTCTTGGGAAGAGATCAATGTTGCTAAGGGCACACTGTTCTTGGGGAAAGGTCAATGTTTTTGAGGGTACACTCTTCTTGGGAAGAGGTCAATGTTGCTGAGGGCATACTGTGAGTAATTGTAGGAGACCTTGCACTCTGGTTGAGTTGTCGATATTATATTCAATTCTTGAGGAGACTTTTTATTAACCAACTGTAACTATATTCAACTCTTTTATATCATGCATGGCAACTGTAACATTTTATTGACAATGGATATTTACACTTTATTGAGTTGATTATGTCATCGCACAATTTGTACTTTCCCAAAGCCCAAGACAAGTAGGTGAAATTGGCGTAACGACAAGATATCCCACCACTCTCACCCTAGTGAGAAATCCCCACTTTTAGGGATGGATGGAGGTCCAACCCAAGGGAGGCGTCCCCTGTGACCTAAAGGGCGAGGTAAGCCAAAGATGTGGTTAAGGTATACCCCCCTCTCACTGGTCACCTATGTTAGGAATGTCTATGTCCAAGAAATTGAGGTAAATAAGAGTAAGTGGTGTACCTGCCTGGAACAAGAACAATATAGCATATTTATATAGCAATTTCCAAGTACAAGAATGATAATGAGACTTCAATAGACAATCAAAATATATGTTGGCTGATATGAAATTGCAGCAAGTTATCAATTTATAACAACAATTGATGTTTTATAACAGCCAAGAGAATTAGTGCTCAGAATTGCAAGAAAAGGCAGTAGAAATTAAGCATATTTTCCAAGGATCAAGTAACAACTTCCACAAGCAAATTCTGAGTGAGTTAGCTATGAGTTAGGTTAGTGTATGCAACAAATATGTATGAATTAGTATGGCTGTAGCAATGTTTTGCAACAGCAGCAAGTTAGTTGATGACTTTAGCTAAGCTAGGTTAGTAGAAGTTAGTAGATGCTTTAGAGAACAGAGTGTAGGATTTGTTTGATCAATTCCTTCAACAAGAGCAAGTCTTGAGGTGTTGGCACTTCAAGGCCTCGTACTTTAAGTCTCAAAGATGGAATTTTGGCTAGAGTGCAAGCTCTCTTAGACTCTAGCGAATTCCTCTTCTCCTTGGACACTTGAAATATATATTTGCAACTAGTTCTAGAACAAAACTTCTAAAGTGCTAACAGTTTAGGGCTTTAGTAGCCTATCTAGACAAGATCTTCTTAGCAATTTAACAAGTGGAAAAAACTGGAGAGAGGAAGAAGCACTTTATGTCCCTCTCCTATTGTTATGAGCAAGCAATTTCATAATCTTTAATATGAACAAGTAAAGATATACCACAACATTTATAGCATAAACAAATTGCAGATTTTTTACTTGCTTCACCAAGAGTAATCAAGCACAAACCTTATTTGAAGACCTTTCCACCATAAACAAGCCAAGAGACATCACAAAATAGCTTCTGCAAGAGGTGCGCACTAGTTCAAGAGACCAATAGCCCAAGTGTAGTGAAAATTTCAATCCTACTCCCTTATGAGAGGAAGTTATGATGATAAAAACAAATTGAGGCTAGCCATATTTATATGGGAAATCCTAGCCTCTTTAATCCAAAAGTTGTGTATTTTCAAGTAATGAGCCTACTTCTTAATTTGCCCATTCAAATTATAATAAATTCAATTTTTACAAAATGACCCTTCAAAGGGTGATGTCATGCCCTTCTAGGGTGACGTTAGGTATTTAATTTGGAACATTGAGCAAGAGAATGACATCGCTTGGCCTCCAAAGGCTCTAGATCATGCCCACACTTGCCAAAATACCACATCAAGCCCTCCTCCATCGAAACCCTAAACTCCTCTATGACGTCAGGAGCTGGGTAAGTGACGTTCAAGCCTCCAAAGGCCAACGTCCAAGTTGAGAGGGATGTGAGTTGTTCTCTTAGCCATGCTAGAATGCCTCCCAAGGCAACAACCTCCTCCTCTAATGTGCAAATGGTGATCACAAGCTAGCCCCAGACATGGGGTCTCTACATCCATCCTTGGGCTCCAAAGCCCCATGAAAGTCCGAATATGTCATTTCCTCATGAATATTTGTCCACCGGGCAAGGTCCTGCAAAGACAAATAGGTACACCTTCCAAGGGTCCATAAGTCACAAGAATCATGCCAAGTAAGCCACATCTAATAATAGAACCACCCAAGCATGTGCATCAAACCCTCCTTTTCAAACTAAACAAATGCTCAAAGACCTTATACTATTTGTCAAATTTAGGTGTGGGAGGGGTGTCAAGGCATTCTATTGGGTCAATCAATCCCCAAGTCAAAGGTGTTTCCCAATGAAAACCCATCTAAGCAATGTATGAGTAGGAGGTGGAGTGGGGTAGAAGTTAAAACTTCTGGGCATGGAGTTCATGACATAAAAGGGTTTGTATTGTCTCATTTATAGGTGCCTTTGTGGAGGGTGTGCTGCACCTTCGTTTTCAATGCAACCTTTTTCCAAGCTCATTTATTGCCATTAATTAATTAAAGTCCAAAGCAATTGGGTACTATAAGACATGGAAAGAAAAGAGTACCGCAACATCACTTGAAGCTAGAGGTACACAGAGTGCCATATGCATGGAAAGAAAGGGACACTGCACACATGTACACACCTCAACAAGCAGAACATCTATATAATGAGAGTTTGCTTTTGCAGGTCTTTCAATTCTTTTAGGAGAAAGGTTTCATTGTTCTCAAGACCTCTTGGGCGAGCATCTAGAAGGTTATGATTTGTCTTTTATCTTTTTCCATCTACATTTCCCTCTAGGCCTTCAGCCCCTTCTTCCCATGAAATGAGGTACAATCCCTTCTTGGGTCAGTGCACCTGAAAATCCCAAAAGATGAGGAGATGAAAGATAAGAAGTATGGAAAGTGATAAGTATGATCGGTATGATCGGGAATGGCATGATAACTCTTCAAGGAGCCCCCCCAGTAGCACCCTATTCCTAAGAGTGACCAACAAACTAGGACGGAATGACACCCACCAAGGTTAAATAAGGCAAAGACTATAATTTCCAAGCAAATGTTCTATAATCAAGAAGAATTTTTTGCAGCGTATTCAGATTCAACAATTATTAGGGTGACACTTACCATGATATAGGACTTATTACCTCATGGAGCAAGACCTGGTGTTCTGTGGGGCCAGTCCGGTGTGATGGATGCTGCTCTGCTGCCGGTGATGTATGGTGGTGCATCAATGAATAGGAGGGGCCCTGCGGGGCTATGCTAGTCAATCTGGCTCTCGGCACTCCATGTCTGCTACCTGTGGGCCTTGAGACATGATCTCCTTGGTTACCCCTAGACTGAGGGGGTAACAGATTATATACCCCAACTTGCCCCTTTTTAGTAGGACAGATTTAAGATGGGAGTTGCTCACTGATTGACCCCCTACACCTTAGAAATTTTGCTAAGTGCTGAAGTCTGAAATCTGAATGTTTCATGGATGTTAAGATGCAATTCTAACATCTAAATTCTTGATTTCAATTTTCTATAGAATGGAAAGTGGTCTCAGTTCATTTTATTTACCAGTTTGGTGTTTGCTGTGTCTCTTAAAGCATAAGGAAGTATTTGCTGTCCTTTTCATAGTCCTGTAGCATAATGCATGTTTAGAAAAATGATCTCAAGTAATTTTCTCTGACAGTTTGGTGTTTTCCCTTTCTCTTGAAACAAAGAAAAGCATTTTCTATCCTTTTGTTGTTTTTCACAGTTTTATTGTGCAGTGTATACGTAGAAGTTAGAACTACTACTAGATTCTTAAACTATATAGACAAGACACGGAATCATTACATTTTTCCTTATTTTTGCAGAAACTGCTTATTCTAACATTCCAACAACACCTTATGAGCTCCCAGATGGACAGTAAGTACTTCCTTGAATCCTGATTTTCATCCTGAATATTATTTTTTTACACGAGTTATTTCAGAAAATGCTTATTTCTGGCACTTATGTGGTTAAAAATTTATGTTGTCATGTTTTAGTTATAATTACATTCAGAGGTATATGAAAATGGCCTAACATCTGATATTGTCATGGCCTCTTAACAGGATAATAGAAATTGGAGCTGATAGATTCAAATTTCCTGATCTTATGTTCAACCCGTCCCTACTTCAGGTGGTTTCTATAGAATCTAACTGTAAATGGTATCGATACTTTGTTATGAATATTTTATTTAGGTTCTTGTGTTTTGATAAGGAGGCTGGGTGGGGTGATAAATTGTTTGATGAACAAATTCCAGTTTCCAGGATTCTGTAGAAGAACGAGTGTTAAAATTATCAAGTGGTCAAGAAATTCAGTCTCTCAATTTCTCGGTTTGTTTAAAGGTTTTAAATAGCTAAAATCTTTTAGAGAATATTTTACAAAGGGCTATTGCTGCTCCATGAAAAATCGTCTTGTCATGAGGTCTGCTCTATTTGTAGCTGTGATCTATTGCAAGCCTTTTTCAGTATTTAGAGGCTAGATACAAGTGCTTGGGTGTCCCATTGCCAAGCATTAATTCTAATTTCTTCATGATTCCTATGGCTATGAATAGAAGCAGTAACTATGTTAACTACAGACTAGTGCATATTCACGAATCACAGATTCACAAGCAAATAATCTGCAGTTTTAAACATCCACAGATCTTATAAGATATGTAAGACCTGCTGGCATCTACATGCTTTTAGTTATATAGCTCCAGACCACAACTGCACAGTATAACCTTTTTTCCCCTTTATTCTAGATATATATTTCCAGAGTTAGCCCTTCATTTTGTTGTTGGCACATCAGTAGGAAACACTCGGTTTTCATGAATGGATCAAACATGGATCGTGATTGTCCAATTTGTTGGTAGTTCAAAGTTGATGAAGAAACTGAAGATTTAGGCCCTGAGCCTTCAACCTTATAGAGAGGGATTTTTTACTGAGCTTTCATAGACTTTATGGTGGGACCTAATATGTGGACAATTTAGTTATATTCTCGTTGTTTTCCAACCAGGCAATAAGTCTGAAGTATGAACAAGTTACAATACCAAAATTGAAGCATTCTTGCTTGGTCTGACAAAACTTGTATAATTGGTCTTCCCATTTTTGTTGGCTCTTTCGTAGTGATAAGAATGTTATCCTGATGAATCTATATGTCTGTACTGAGGCAATGTAATTGATTGATTGATGGAGCTACAGATACTGGTCCATCATTTAGCATATTTGTAATCTTTAACTAGATCTCTTGTTGTTTTATTTTTGTATCTGCAGATGATGCCTCATATGGAAAAGTTAGATAATTTAGGACATTCACTTCGTGGGCTTCCCCAGATGGTAAGGAAGAACAGTTCATACTTAACCTTTGAAAGCTTGAAATGGCTTCTTAATACAAGTTTGATGAAGTACGTTGAGTTTTTGTTAGGAAACTTGTAACCAAGACTATACAAGTATTATTTCAAGAGTAAACGCTAATGGATAATATAATATGCATTCTTATATTTTTTATTGTACAGGTTATCGAGAGTATAAATAAGTGTGATGTGGATATACGCCGAGAATTGTTTAGCAGTATTCTGGTAATTCTTACAAATGTTGTGGGGACTTCATTTATTTCCCTTACTAGTTTTAAATAAAAGTATGGTATGCTTAGCATCTTAACTTACTGGAGGCTCATATTCTTTGTTCTTGGATATACATGACAAAGCATTATTGCACATATACTTTTATGTTTTGGAGTTTTGCTTCTTCAGGGCTGGTATTTTCACCCATACTGCAAGCATCACTGGCAACTACTAGATCAATCACTTTATCAAAGTTCTTATCATTATGTTTATTAGGTGTTAGTATAAGATGATAAAGTGACTTTAACTATAAAGTAATAAGTGACATGTCACACCAATAAAGAAGGTTAGGAGATGTAATGTATTCATTAGGTTTTAGTAATATCTTAACCCAGTGGTTGGTTGTATGGGTGACAGTGTGTCATGAGATATGAGTTTTGTATCTCACTTTCATAAGGAATAATCTAATTAATTCTGTCTCTCTGCGGCTTATATGTCTGTGCATAAGTTAGTATGGTATCAGAGCCAAGGACATTGGCATCTTAGAGACACACAGAAGGAGACACTGAAGAATTCTGCTTGGAATTTAGATTGCTGGAGCATGGGTTTGTTCAGACTTCAGAGAGATCCCTGAATAACAATCTATAAATATTCAATTCTCAAATTTGTGTATGTTTTTCTGTCGGTAGCAAGCTTTAGCATGGAGTAGCCGCTGTGGTTGTGGAGAGCATGTGATTTGTGACATAGTGGGTGTGACATTTGTTGTTAAAGTGAAGAAACAAAAACGATGACACACATTTTTTTATAAAATATAAAAGGGCTAATCTTTACAAGGTGCATATTAAATATATTATAATGTTATAAGTTAATAGTAATAACAAGCTGATAGGTCACATGATGAACACCGCTGAGACAGATAAACTGACAGTTGTGTGACAACAGGACGGGACAACAAACTGAAAACGACATTGGCAAAAATATGTATTTTTTAATGGCAGGAGTGCATGTTCTATGTTGAGGAATAGAGAATATTAGGGTGCTGTTAATATTGGAGAAAACATCAACATAGTTGACACTGACATTGAATTTTTGCGTAAGGAGGGTTGACAAGGGTGAGTGAGATCGTTATTGGAGAAAGCATCAAAATGCTTCACACACCAAAAATTCTATACGTTGAGACAGTGGACAACAACATTGAATCTTTGTGAATGAGGGTTGACAAGGGTGAGTGAAATCATGCTTGTATGAAGCATATCAGTGAAAAGTGTGAAAGTTGAAGTTCTAGGAGCATGTCAAATGAATTGAATAAAGCAAAGTTTAGTTATAGTAAAGTTTGAGTTTTTTCCAAGTATTTACAATTTTTTGGCTAACAAGGGTGAGTGAGATCGTGATTGGAGAAACCATCAATGCTTCATACACCAAAAATTCTATACGTTGAGAGTCGAGACAGTGGACAACAACATTGATTCTTTGTGAAGGAGGGTTGACAAAGGTGACGGAGGTTGTGGTTGTATGACACATCTCAGGAAGAGTGTGAAAGTCCAAGTTCTAGGAACATGTCAAATGAATTGAATTTAACAAACTTTAGTTATAGTAAAGTTTGAGTTTATTTTACGAAATATTTTCAATTTTTTGGTTAACATCGAAGAAAAGTGAGGTCAATGGGAGGTGTATAGAATCATGTTTGACAATAGATATCATGCATACACAATGAGAATTATGCAAAAATGTGTTTGATGAAAGATAGTAGATTCATGTGAGCGAGTATAATGTGGTCTATGTGTAGACAACAATGATTTATCATGTATGCACAATTAGAATTATGCAAAAATGTGTTTGATGAAAGATAGTAGACTCATGCGAGCTGAGTATAATGTGGTTTATGTATAGCTATGTTACTGGATCCGCCCCCCCTTGATGCTGGATCCGCGTTTCGGAACCGGATCTGGATCCAGATCCGCCCAGAAACGGTTAGGATCCACCAGCATGATGTTTCCATTTGCATCCGAAACGGATCACTGTTTTTGGAAACACATCTTGATTTTTGTCGACCCCACACGCGCAGATCCGAAAGGGTTTTCATTCTAATTTTAAATTTATTCAAAAAATTTGCGAATTTGATATGGTTGGCTGCGGTTATTCTTGAGTCTACGTTTTAAACAATAGGGTGATTATTATAATATAATATATAGAAGGTTGATATTATATGCAGTAGTTATTCGTGTTTTTTGTGTAAGTTTTAAACAATAAAATGATGATTATAATATAATATATAGAAATTTAGCAAACAATATTCATCTTGGTAAAATAATAATTAATATTGTATATATGTGTTCATACATATAATATATATTTTTCTTTACACATGGCAATCCTTTGCTAAAACTATCTCCTTAGACTTTTTGTTAAGATCGTGAAATTTTTTTTTAATGAATCATTTACTGAATATAAGAAGTAGCCCTAAAGAATATTTGATAATGAAAAATAAGTATTTACACAATATCCTAACAACAAAGAGAGGAGAGAAGATGACAACGAAACAAAATAATTTCTAAAATTTATTTTTCATATAACAGTGTATTATTTTATATAATAATAGAAATTATAAAATAAAAATTATCTTAAGATGATACAATTACAATTTTTAAAAACATAAAATAACACAATATTAATGTACATTTTATTTGTATAATTTATTATTAAAATCTTTGTTTTCAAATGTTTATGAATATATAAGTTACTAGCAAGTTAGTTTGGCTATAGGCACTCAATTTATTATTTACTATTATCCTTTTTATATGAGATGATGCATCATGATTTCAGTCTACAGATTTACAAATGATTTAATGATTTCAGTTCTAATGTTGTGATTCATGAATGGTTTTGATTCTTAACTTTGAATATATTTTTTAAAACTTTTAAAATATTATTATATTTTTTGTACGTGGTGTTTCCCCACCGTATCCGGATCATGGATTTTGAAAAATCTGGTGTATCTGTATCGGGATCTGGATCCGTTTCTTAGTAACTTAGATGTATAGACAACAATGATTCTTTTCTATTATTTAGCATGAGACAACAATGATTCTTTTCTATTATTTAGCATGAGGCAACAATGATTATGGAGCATGAGGCACACATGAGACAACAAGAATTTACACACTATACAAACAAGCAAAGATTCACATGGCAAGCATGCATGTTGGTGCTAGAGCTTGTTTGCACAACATACATGTTCGGTGTGAAGGCCGAGCAATTAACACTTGGCGTTGTAATAGGTAGGGTAAGTTACATCCCTAGTTTTTAAAACCAGACTTGGTTGTTATCAAACTGCCAAACTGACCGAGTTGATAGGTGATCGAATCGACTCGGCCTTCAACCTGGCATGGTGCTCGATTTGGTATCGAACTGACTAGATTGAATCCGGTTCGGTATCAAACTCGTTGAACCGACCGGTTTGAATCCGGTTTGATATCAAACCGGTCGATATCAAACATGAGATTCTAGCAGTGTTCCATGGGGACGCATCCCCCAGGGTGGGGTGCGCGTCCCCCAAGTTTCCCATGCACCCGGGATGAGGGGGCTCATGGGGAAACATTTCCCCACGTCTCCCTTTTGGGGAAATGTGGGGAGATGCAGGGGGTGTGTTTCCCTAGTGTGGGGGGCACGTTTCCCCCAAAAGGGGTGCTTTTGGGCGTCCACCCTCGAAAATGAGTGCTTCTAGATGCATCCCCTCCAAAAGGGGACTCCTGGGCGTCCCCCCTAAATTTTTGGATAATAAGACTTAAAATTAAAAACAAACAAACAAACAAAACAAAAATTAAAAAAACAAAATCAATTTTATCAAGAACTTAAAAACCTACCTCACATATTTACCTTGGCTATGATTTATCTATGCTTTACAGTCATATGACATTTAGATTTCACCCTGTGAGTGATTTGGTCGACCTTGAGCCTGCTGTGAGCACACTTGTTCAGCCTGTGTGAGCTTGTTCCTTGAGCCTGCGACTGATTGTTAGAGCGCGCAAGTGATTGTGAGCTTGTTTCTTGAGCCTGTGACTGATTGTGAGAATGTGCAAGTGATTGTGATAGCCACGAGAGTATTCCCTTAGCCACCAGCCTTGTTATTCATTCAACGCACTTGTTATTCTTTCAAGTGGGAGACCGCATGAGTATTTTCTTAGCGACCCACTGTTTTTTATTTATCCAGCCAGCAATTTTATGACAAGACTTAGCGTCCCAGCCATTTACAGAATCGCCCACTGCCCAGCTATTCTAGAGAGTCACCCAACGATTTTTCTTGGCGACCAATAGGGGTTCTCTTAGCTCAAGCTGCCAATTGATTTCTCATAGCTGCTGAGTGTGGAGCAATTGGAGCAATTGCAGCCTGGAGCAACATTCATCGATTCATCATTTCATCTAGCAGTGGGGAGTGGGGGTAGGGAAAAAAAACCGTGTCTCAAATTTCAAATTAATTATTAAACTGGTTACTGTTGGCTGTTTTTTAATTTCAGAGTTGTATTTTTTTAGTTTTTATTTGTATATTTCATTTTCAGCCTTCAATCTCAGCACGGAAAATAAAAAAATAAATCTTAAACTCTTGCTGCAGGTTGCCCAAAACCAAAAACCTGCCCATAAAATTTAAAACCCAGCAACATGAGTGATTGCAGCAATAGCAGCGGTGCCACTGACAGTGACTGTGATTATGGTGAGGGTCATGTTAGTGGGACACAGGTTGGAAGTGGGACTGGGAACTCCTCAGGCTTATCATCAGTGAATGAAACCCAAGGTAGTGATCCATCCCCACCAAAGGCATTGACAGAATATGCAAAGGGAACTTTTGATCCAAAAAAACCACTTTTGCTATATGCCACCAAATTAGCTGGCCCCTCAACCAACAAAAAACTAGGAAGTAAAAGAGGTGGACACGTCATTGGACATGCAATATTTGTGGCCATCCTTGGGTTGAGATTTATAGTTGGGTTACGATGCACCTTTTGGGCGTAGGTGGAAGAGGGGTTAATGTATGTACAAAGTTAACCATGGTGCGAAAATCCGAGCTTTTGAGGATACAAATGGCAGCAGATGCAAAGGGGACTTTATCTAGTCGAAATGTCATGTGCCAAGCTCAATAGACTGTGGAAGTAGCTACAATCTCCCAAAGGAAATCAGAAGGAAAAAAATCATTCACAAACCTTATGCCTCCACCATCACATGTTGGGAGTGGGATATCTTCATCCAAACATAAAGGTTCTCGTTCATGTGCAATGGGACCAACTATTGCAGGGATGTATAGTAAGTTGAACCATGATGATACAGATGATGCCATTGACAAATTTCTTTTTGCCAATGGAATTCCTTTCCATGTTAGTCGCTCTCCTTATTATATGGAAATGGTCAAGGCAATTGCAGTAGAAGGACCCACATATGTGCCCCCAGGTGAACATAAGTTGAGGACAGTGATCTTAGAAAGGCAAGTGCCCAATATTAATGTGCAGAAAGAGTGGGTGAGATAGACATGGGTGAGGGAAGGTTGTTCTATTGTTATGGATGGGTGGACAGACATTGCCAAACGTCCACTTATCAACATCATAGTTACATGCCGAGAGGGGCCTTTCTTTCTTAGAGATATTGATTGTTTTGGAAAGCGCAAAGATGCATCTTTCTAATTTGAGCTTCTTCGAGATGCTATAGAGGAGGTTGGGCCTACCAATGCTATACAGGTTGTGACAGATGCAACAATAGTGTGTAGATCAGCTGGATTACTGATTCAGAGTAAATATAGGCATATTTTTTAGACCCCTTGTTGTGTGCATGCACTCAACAATGCACTAAAAGACATTGGAAAAATTGAGTGGGTATCCAACTTGGTGACATCTGTGAGAAATGTGCAGATGTTTATTTGCAACCACCACACCTCCTTAGGCATGTACAGGTCTCACTCGAGGAAGGAATTCCTCAAGCCCACAGATACTAGATATGCTAGCTATTTTCTCTTTTTGGAGAGGATGTTGGAGGTGCAATCAACATTGCAGGCCATGGTTGTGACTCTAGATTGGAGTAGGTGAACAGAATCCAAGAAAGATGAGGGAAAGAAAATCGGGCTTTAGATAGTGGATAATGATTGGTGGATAGATTGTGGTTATTTGGTGTCACTCCTACACCCTATTGTTGAGGTCATTCACTACACCGACAAAGATTCTCCTAGTCTAGGAGAAATCTATGAGACTTTTGATAGCATGTTGGGTCAAGTGAAGATATCCATTCGTGGGAAAGATCCCTCCTTATAGTTCTATACAACCCTTATTCGACCCATTATTCAACGTAGGTGGGATTGAATGAACACCCCTTTGCACATGGTAGTGTATGCACTCAATCCAAAATGGTATGTGGCAAGGCCTGGTAGAATTCTTCCCATTGAGGATCCATATGTCAAGAAGGGTTTTCGTGCTACAATTACAAAGATGTACAGTGTAGAAGAGGGGAGAACACATAGGAGACAGTGGATGTATTTTGCAAGTCTCGATGGTCATTCAACAAGCGTGATGCCAGGGAAGATCACAATGATTTGAGCCAGGATGATCCCATTGGTTGGTGGATCATGCATGGGGATGATGCTCCAAAGATCCAACATCTTGCTATTCACTTATTGTCTTAGATTGCTAGTTCCTCCGCAACAGAGAGGAATTGGTCCACATATAGTTTCATACACTCTATCAAGAGGAATAGACTTGCCTCTAGGAGAGCATAGAAGTTAGTTGTAGTGCACAGTCCCCTACGTCTTGCACATAGGAAGACACCAGAGTATCAGAGGGGATTGATGACATGATGGGATGTGGATCCAGAGGATGGTGCACAAGTAGATGAGGAGGATGTACCAGATGAGTTGCAACATGGTTTGGTTGTTGTGCCATTGGTTATTCATGAGAGTGACTCTGACTCATATAGTGACATTTCGATTGATGGTCCCGATGACTTCATGCAACAAATGGATGTAGAGGACCAGTCAATGAGATTGACTCCTTGATGCCCATTTTATTTTCAATGTTCATTGACCATTTTTAATTTTCAATTGTAACTTTCAAGTCTCAACTCTAGATATTGATGACCTCATATTGAGTTTTTTCTCGTCACTCTTTACTATTTTTGAGTTTGAGTAATTTGAATTTACTATTTTAGACTTCTGTATCTATTATTTTTCTTAATAGTAATTTAGTAATTAGATTCTAGAATGATGAATTTAAATGAATGTATACAATATTTTACTATATCAGTTTGATTTATGATTTATGAATCAATGTATTTCATTACTGAATCATAATTTGAATCATGTTTATTATTTATATCATTTACAAATTGAATTTAGTACTAGTTTACTGTTTACTATTTACATTGCACAATGATGAATTTACATGGGCTGAATTGTTATTGTTGTGATTTTATCATATATATATATATATTTTTTTTTTTATTTATTTATTTATTTATTTATTTATTTTTATTTATTTTTTATTTTTTTTGGGGATCCCTATGTTAGGGACCTTGACGTCCTCCGTCCCTCGTGAATTTCCCCAAAATTTGGGGGTGTTCCCACACGTCCCTCCTGTGCGTCTCCTTGCTCTCGTGCACCCCCGTTCAAAAGACTTGGTGGAACATTGGGTTCGAGCTGGGATGAGCACAGTGAATCTATTATAGCTGATAGTGATAGATTTATTTAACATTGTTAGCTAGTTAGCACTATGGAGACCTTGTACAACTCTTCCTCAATGAGAATGGGCTTATCATCAAATAAGAAGGAAGAATATGAAATTTCAAGTTTCTGGTAAAACTTGAAAATGAAATTTTAAATGGCTTATGAAATTTCAAATATCCTCCTCAAATGAGTTGGTATGGCAATTGTCTACTTTGAACATGAGGAATAAAAGAATCTCCAAGTCCAAGAACATTAATTTGCCATGTTGGCGACCATTGGAACTGTTGTCGCCTTATACACACCCGGTCTATCGTGGAAGAAATCTTCAATCCACTTGGTGTGTCCTTGGGGGCAAGTATTGAGTCAAGGTGTTGTCACCTGATCTTAAACTCCTTTGTCTAGGCCAACTCCTAGCGAAGCCAAGGGGGGTAGTTCCTATGAAAAATAATCTAAGGCTTTTACTCTATTTGAAATTGAAAAGCAAAACTATTCTAGGAGTTTATTTGAAACACAAGATTAAATATAACAGCGTAAATTACTCAAAGGATACAACCTGTAAAAGGCTCATAAACGTTAATCATTTATCACATAACTTTAAATAAACTTACAAAAATAATAGAAGGTGGACCAGTGCCAGATAAAAGTAAATGTGATGTGATGAATGTGCCGCGTTACTTTTATCTTGAGGATTTTATTTAATGGATTTGGGATATTAAAATGTCTTTGAATCCGTGATGTGGGGATTGAAGTCGGGGTCCCCACTCTTTGTGTGCAAAAGTGAATGTGGCCTCTTTGTTTGTTATTCGCCAGTCTTATAGACTTACCGACCGAGTGTGCCGTAGGTCCAACGGGGAGAGAACCTCGATCTCAAAGTTTCCCTCTGACTTAACACACTCCACCCAGGGTAGAGGTCTTAGATGAATAACACAACCAAGATATTTCCGTAATTAAACTAGCATGCATTGCTCAAATCCGTTTCTGGGTCCCCAAAGCAACTTAAGCGTAGCAGTAGGATTGCATACATGGATTGAACAACTTGGGTTTATTCCAATATTTTGCAAAAAAGGAAATTAGCAACTAGTGTTCTATGAAAGCAAACCTAAAACTTTGTAGTTGATTTTATGACTTCAATTAGTGAGATGAGTTGATTTTATCTTTTTTTATGCAAAACTAAAGCTAAAGAAGGCAAAATAAAGTGGGAAGCAACCTCGAAACAAGAAAGGGAAAAGACACTTGTTTCCCCCCTAGGGGCAGGGGAAACATCGAAAGACGAGCTTTGTGGCTCGCAAACTTCTACACTACTTTCCTTTTGGATGCTCTTGATCTTTATAATGTGAGATCAAGGCTTACAATGCTTTTTTAAGTCAAAAAAATGAACTAGAGAGTTCCCGGCAACAACGGGGGGTTTTGAAAGAGGTTTAATCTTCGAAACTTGGGTGGAGCCTCCCCTTGTACTTGTTACTTCTGCGTGAAAAAAACAAGGAAAACGATTAGAATATGATGAGAAAGATTTTAAAAGACTAAGTAAAACTTGAGAAAAATTACCATAAATTTTCTGAAAAATTTCTAAGGCAAAAAAAAAGATTTTTTTTGAGACTTTTGACACTTTAAACTAGCCTAAACTAGGCTCTCTTAGTTGCTTCTGTTTTCTGTCCCAAAAAAACAACAAGCATGAATCAACCAATTAGCTTGATTTACACAGTAAAATGAAACACCTTCTAGCTTTAAGATTTAAGTGAAAAATGTAGAAAATTGCTTAGAGACTAGCTTAGATCTATTCTTTAGTTGGAAAAAATTGAAACTAGATCTAAATACTTCATGTATGCAACATTTGATGCTAAGATTTATTCTTTAAAAAACAGATCTAACTAACATGCATGTAAAGAAAGAAGAAGAAGGGAGAAGAATTTTTTAGCAATTTTGTGGAGCCTTTGCTTGAGCCTCAAGAACCCTTGGGCAATGGAGTTTTTCTTTGGTGTGAAGAAGAGGGAGGAAGTTTTCTGAAGTGCTTCAAGAGAACACAAGGGAGCAAGCAAGCTTCTTTGATTCTCCAAAAGGTTGGACTTTCAAAACCCAAGCTTCTGACAAATACCTGCACAAAAGGTGTTTCCTACAAGAGAGACTTTGTTCCACATTAGTTTAAACAAAAGCTTAACATAAGAATCTAAGCATCAAATGCATCAAACAAGTATATAGCATAACAAACAAGTAAATCATATACTCTAATTGGATAGCAATATCCTTACCATAGCCTTCCTGCAAATACGAAAAATAAAACTAAGAATAATATTACCTCATAAGCTAACATTCCATCCACACATTTGAGTCCAAACACCAATCTTGACCTCCAAAGCCTTTTGATTCAATTAATAAATGAAAGATTACAATCGTGTATACTAAGGTCGCCCAAGCTCCAACTGACAAAAGGGAGGAGGGTCGCCTTGTATATATAGCTAGTTGGGTGACAACTCCAAGGGAGATGTGCATGGGAGAGGAGTGGCGCATAGGTTAAGTGTGGTGAGTGTGGAGTGGAGAGGAGATGGAGTGTAGTGAAGGGAGGTGGAAGTGGAGTGTTGGGGAGTGGGAGTGAACTTGGGTATGAGGGCATGTGTGCAACCTTGGGATGTGCGCCACATATGCAAGTGGGGTCGAGTCCCTACATTGGGATCTCCTCCATGCCATGTCACTCTAGTGAAGTCGCCTACCTCTCTAGTAAACTCCCCCAAGCTTCTAGTTGACCGAGGAAAAAGAAAAAACATGTTTCCAACATGTTCCTCAGTTTTCCTAAAAAATAAGAAATTAATTAAATGACCCCTTTTTTGTATTTTTTGAGATAAATTCATTTTTTAGTGATAAAAATCTTGTCTCGACAGAAAGGGAATAGGGGTTTAAATGAGCATAAATATAGCATCTGACAATGATTGATGCCATATTTTTACAATTTATTGACTTACAATTAAAAATTTCTGTTTTGTGGGAAATTTATTATTTCACTAAAACATTAAAAAAACCTATCAAACCTAGCCGCAACTTCCATATGACTCAATAGACATGACCTAGCATGAACTCATATACATTTGGACACTAGACATTGGTTATACCATGCCAAGGCCTAACCACCAACACATACTCCAGCTTTGGAGTCAGTCTCTGAGTGAAAAAACTTAGAAATTATTAATCGCCCACTAAGGCAGGCAAAAAATAATTAACAAGTAAAAAAAAACACTCTAGAGTACATGCTCGTACCTAGGTCTTAGGTGGCCAATAGTCTTTTACAATATTTCATACTCAAGTCATTTATTACAATGCCCTCGGAGGGATGAAAATGCAGAAAAAGTGGTCTTTTGAAAGACCTGCTGAACTTGTGAACTCTGACTTATGAGCATCTGTCTACTCAATCTTTGGTGGCTCATCTTCAAATTCAGCTAGTGCAACTCGGTGGATAACAGGAACCAAAGTCCATAATTAATCATCATAAAAACATAAAAAATTTGCAGCAGCAGGAACCATTACAGATGCAGGGGGTTGGTCATCTTTATCATTGTTAGATGGCCCTTCCCAGCCATCTAACATGGGATGTGCGCCATGGGAATGCAACCTTGGGAGTGAACTATTGATAGTGTTGCTAAATAATGTTACATGGGAATGCATATCCACACCTTGGGTAAATGTCTTGGATGAGGATGTTGTACTAGGGACATGGGTACATCCTGGGTACGACCATGTTGTATCCAATTTAGCAGGACAGATAGGGGATGCAGGGGGTACGTCCCTACCCGTATTGATCTTTGACCTTTGGACATACCCTATGGGATGAGGGACATGTTGATAGAGGTGCTCAAAGTTAGGCATGTGCTCAAAACTGAAGACACTTTTTACAAAGGATTCCTAGTGCTTCGAGAACCCATTCAATGCAGTAGACACTAACTCCTCATTCACGACCTTCATCCCAATGGTCATGAGCTAATATTTGATCTGGGGAATTTTCATCTAGTAACTAGTTGTTGCCTCTATGTCACTCATGGGTGTATGAGTGATGCATTTTTTTAGAAGTAATTTTTGGGATATATTCACACTCTAATATAGAGTGATCAACGCTGCATACATCTCACTAGCTGGCTTTCTTGCAATGTAAGAGATTGAATGGTTCTTCATTGTATTCATATTATAGGATTCTCTTCACTTTGGCAATAGTCTTCTTATGTGTAGCCAACAAAGTAGAATCAGTTTGAGAAACACCTATCCATTTCACAATCTCCCAAATATCCATCTCCTCCAACAACATTTGAAGTGGACACTTCTAGGATGCAAAGTTGGAAGCATCCTTTAGATGGTCATGGTGAAGTTTGAGTAGCTTCATAAGATATTCTTGTTGTATTAGACCAAGTCAAAACCCTAAAAGAATAATATTATGTTGTATTTGTAAAGTCGACCCTATTGTGCCTTTGTAGTGGTAAAATGTAAATTAGAAAGTGTCATTTGTACAAGTCGACCCTGACCTAATTTTCGGGTGGCTCAACTTGTATTTATAAGAGGCTAGGTGCCTCATTTGGAGAACACACAACACAAACTCTCTCTCTCAAGGAAAAGTGCGCAACTCTGAGGAGGAGACACAACTACAGAGTAAGGGTGTTTTGGTGAAGGGTTTTGGTTATCTCTTGGAGGCCTATCTTGGTCTAGTTCTAGTGGTGCGCTACCCTATTCTGGTTAGGGTTTTTGGTCTATCTTTTGGTTATCTTTTGTTTTGTGGGATCTCTCTTGGAGAGAGACATTGTACTTGTTGACGAATCTATATTAAAGAAGATTTGTTGGGTTTTCTCCCCCAAGAGGGTTTCCCAAGATAAATCTTGTGTTCACTGTGGATGTCTTTCTTTTAGCGATCTTTATGTATGCGGTTATTGTTCTAATTGTTAAAAGTTAAAGAATATTGAATACATTTAACTGCTTAATTTTTTTTTAACATGGTATCAGAGCGAGCCTGAAAGAAGCCATTTTCACATACCATAAGAACTCACTAGGGAAAACAAGACCATAGGAGAACTCTCCTAACCGTAGCGCATCTTTTCCCTGGACGAGTCTTGCAGTTTTCACAGTTTCTGAAAATTAGTGTTTCTACATAAAATCCTAGGTGATGATGTCACCTTCTTTCTGAAAGACGTTGGTCAAGGAAAAGGCATTGAGGAGTTTGCCTAAGGAGGGCACATCTATTCCTTGGATCAGATCTCAAAAATTCTCAAGTTGAAAAATTAGGGTTTCCTCATAAACCCTGGATGAAGACGTCTAGGAAATTGCAGACTAAAGTTGGAGCAATTCACTTTGGCATAGCACACTCTTTGGTAAGTTCAAAATCTTCCTTTGAAAAGATTTTATTTTCTTATTATATTTCCGTCCTAGGGCAAGATGTCTCCCAACACTAAGCTTGATGAGAAGCTTCAGGGTGTTGACAACTTCCGAGCATGGAAGTATAGACTAATGCTCATTCTAGAAGAGAATGATCTAGAAGGTTTCGTCAAAGAAAAAGTTCCAGAACTAGAGGAAGATGTGGCCAAGGCAAAGTACAAGAAGAGTCTCGTCAAGGCAGAGAGAATCATCGCTGACTCTATCAAGGATCATTTGATCCCTCTTGTTTCATCATTGACAACTCCCAAGCAAATGTTTGATGCTCTATCCCAATTATATGAAGGCAAGAATATGAACCAGAAGATGACGTTGAGGACACAGCTCAAGAGTGTGAAGATGTAGAGTTTATAAACCATTCAATCCTACTTCACAAGGGTGTCTCAAATCAGAGAACAACTTGAAGCCATTGGAGACACATTTGAAGAAGCTGAACTGGTAATGACTACATTGAATGGTTTCCCAAGATTTTGGGAATCATTCATTCAGGGAATCTATTCAAGAAGAAAGCTAACAAGGTTTAGCAGACTATGGGAGGATTGCACTCAGGAAGAAGCTAGATTGGTAGCAAGAGAAGAGAAACTAGGCGATGAAGAAAATCAAGCTTTAGCAACACATGCAAGAAAAGGAAAGAGTAAGAAAGAGGTTAACTCACACAAGAAGCCTCAAGGGTCACATAAGACACAAAAGTTTCAAAAGGACTACTCAAATTATAGATGCTACATCTGCTAGAAGATGGGACACATTGCAATAAACTTCCCAACTCAAAAGATCAGGTTAGAAAAGGAAAGTATAAAAGATATCATGCTCATGCCGCAGAAGACGATGAACTTGATCAGAAGAGAGTCAAAGAAGATGATTCAAGCGAAGAATATGTATTGATATTAGCTCTTACAGGAATAGTTACTCATGGAAGTCACACATGGCTTATTGATAGTGGTGCTTCTAAGCACTTGACAGGTTACAAGGATTCTTTCATAGAATTAGTTTAGAAGGATTCAACTCACAAGGTGAAGCTCGGTGATGACTATCAATGTCCTATTAATGGAGTAGGAGAAGCTTCTTACAGATTGGATTTTGGAAAGCCTATGAAGGGATGTTTTGTATGTACTTGGTTTGAAAAATAATCTCTTTTTTATCTCATCTTTGGATGAGAAAGGATTCATAGTTGCTTTCATTGATGGTGAAGTTCTCATGTGGCCAAGAGGAAAGTCTATTGATGTTGCTGTGGTTATTGGTGTTCAAGAAAGAGGTCTATACAAATTGAAGGGACATTCAAACTCAACATTAGTACACATCACAGTTACTCCAAGTGAGCTATGGCATAGAAGATTTGCTCACATTCATTACAAAGAATTACTAATCGTGATCAAGATGGTGACAGTTTTGCCAAAGATCCAAGTGAATCATGAAGGCATGGAATATTTCACATTAGATGTGAACTTGAATTTGCATACTAGAAGAGCGGCTCTGGAAGAGTATTAGTTGCCCAAATGTGATCAAGATTTCCTCATGTCAGATGAGGGGGCAACAGAACCCATGCATGAGAAAGAAAACATTGAGTTGCTCCATTGGTAAGAAAATCAATATTGTTTGACACTATCAAGAACATTTGACAATTGGCGCACTTGCACTTGTCACAATTCTCTTGTCCCTTGTTGGATTAATTTTGAGCAAACACCATACAATTGCATCTATTTATTTTGTCAAACATTTCCTCTAGTTCATCGATCTTTAAATTTTTTTTATTGAACTACTTAAGTAAAGTTTCTAACTTTTGGTTCTTTCAATAAATTTATTAATTGTTGTTAATGTATTAAAGCATTTATAAGATCATTCAAACTATTCTTTTCCATTTTTTTGGTGGGATTCCATGCTTGGCTCTCCATTTGTTGCTTTGTTATCCATGCCTTAAATCTGTTACAACATGTGCCAAACTCTATAGGTCTAGTTCTACACTATGCACTCAGAGTGCTTCCCCGTTCTCACTGTGCATCTCAGATACCTTAACTTGGTTTTGACCTTCAGATGCCAACACTCCATGGCTCTGATGACTTGTTAAATTTGCACATAACACAATGATGTAGAGAAAGAAAAGAGGAAGGAGAGATTACTTGATATTATTCAATATAGTAAATGTTAATACATAAAGATGTCGGATGAGGGAGAAAATGTCACATACAACCAATTGTTATAACGTTAGGATACAACTTAGCCTAAATCTTATTGATGAAATATGACTTGATTTACTTATTTCACTTACTTTATTAAAACACCTAACACTAAATTACTAAGCTATATATTAAGACATTATCATATTTCCATTACACTAAGCTAACTATAATAGATGTGACAATGTTGAAAGAACTAGAAATAAAAATAAAACTATAGTGTAAAATGGGGTAAACCCTAACAAGGATGATGATGCACCAAAATAGACACCCATGTTCATCTTGATACATACTCATGTTATAACCATAGTTTTAAAAATCAGAACCAACACCAGAATCGGTCGAGGGTCCAACCTGAACCGGAACCGGAACCAGTAATGAATCAGTTTCAATGAACCGTTTTTAAAAAAAATACATAAAATATTTAAATTTTAACGAAAAAAATATATTTTTAAGATTTTAAATCATGTTTCCAAAGCATTAGAGACAATTAGAGACAACATATCCAAAGTATGCTCATGAATAT
>ML776895.1:56894-67013 GCA_009831015.1 Picea engelmannii | reverse complement strand
TAGTCCTCCATGTCATAATCATCAAGATTGGCATCACTATCACTGCTCTCTCCTCCATCCTCCTCCTCCTTCCCTATATCCAATGCAATCCGTTAATTTGTTAATGTGGACTCTGGAGGATGACCCCTCAAGAGGATCACCATCATCAAAAGTGACTAGCTCTAGCACTAGTTCATTAAGATACATGTTGGCTAATGCCAACTCAACACTGTTGTTCAAACCCATATCATTAGAAAACACGTCCCACATATTTGTCTTTCCCTTCAACCACTCTTCTCTCTGCTTGTATATAAGACGAAGGTTGGTGTGCACATACACTACTAAGTCACCTGACACGACGACAAAGAGAAGACTTTAATAGAAGAGTTTATCCTTAGGTGAAGGGTACATTTTTATTTGGGTCGTGACAAAAGAGTTCAACAATCAATGCCACCAACATCGAAGTACATAAAGGGCTTGGTTCTCTTGATTAAATGTTTGTTCCATACCCTCATACATGATAGAATCCAGTGGAAACATTGCAATCTTGCCAATCTTGAAATCCTGAAAACTGTTAAGTTTGTTGAATTTTGAATGGGATCTAAAATTCTACTTTCTCCATATGAAGTCCAATGAGGTTGGAACCACTCTCAAACATCCTGAAACAATTAATGGTAATGTTAAAAATTTAAGTAAAAAGATGAAAATGAAAGATAAAGGAGATAAAGGGTAATGTTAAGAATTTAAGTAGAAGGATGAAAATGAAAGATAAATGAGATAAAGGGTAATGTTAAGAATTTAACATTACCATTAATTACTATGGTGGGTGAAATGGAGGGGGTGGGGACCTCTTTCAATAGCATTAGTAAGGAAAAATAACCCTCAGCTGCACACCAAAACATGTTACAACTCCAACTTGCATGAGAAAACATGAGCCAAGTACTTCTTTGTTACTTATGTTTTAGGTTTTAGGGACCAAACCGGCTGACCGACAAACTGGTAAAACCGGTCGACCATCAAATCGGTAAAACCAGCTAGTTCCGGTTCCAGTTCACTGGTTTTTAAAACAAGGGTTACAACAACCATCCCCTGCTTGGTTTGAAATCCCAAAACTGTGCCATAGGAAACCCCTTGAATTTGTGCCAAAAACCTTGGATTTGAAAGAGATTTTGTTGAGTATAACTTCTAATTATCTTGATGGTATTTATATCAATTACCAAAATATTAATTTTGAGTCGACATGACTACAACACAAATCAACGACAATGCTAGGTGGCACAAGAAATTTGACGAGACATGACCAAATGATGCAAAAATTAAAACTATTTTTCCATATAACGACTAAGCAAAAAGAGAATTATACAACAATCCATGTAGCTGAAAAACAACTCTAAACAACAATGTGGGAGGAAGAGGAACTCCTTGTTGAGGATTCCGTCAAAAGCGACGATGATCAACATGGAGAATTGGTTTGGTGAGAACTCCATGGCCATTTGATCTGTAAATTGCCATGGATATTTCAATTTTCGGCTCACCAAAGCATATCTAAAACTTACAACTACTACAGTGAGTCTATAGTCGACTATGAAATTATTTTTTTGTAGTTTAAGTGCTTTAATATAATTAAAAACATGCCATTTGGATTCTTTAACTACTGGAACATGAAAAACAAACCTACAATAGAAAATGCACACAATGGAATATAGTGTTTACCCTGGAAACCTGATGTGGAAAAATCGACCACGAAATGGAGGACTGTGCCTTTCATCTTTTATATAATGGAGATTACAACACTGAATACAAAGCAGTCCAAGCTTGTTGCAAAGCTGAGAAACTATGGTTTGCTACAATCCTCTACAAATTGCTTCTCTCTCTCTCTCTCTCGCTCCCTTCTCTATTAGGATCTCCTCCACAGTTCTTCTCATACTATGGAACAACAAGGGCGGCTAAAGAAATGAACCTGTTTCCCTCCACCTGCCAGGTTTTTGATATCTGGAATTACGGTTAAGTTTAGGTTTTCAGAACTCTCTTGGAATCTCCATGATGCTTCTAGAAGTCTATGGTGGATTCCCATATGTTACTAGCTCCATGTGGGAATTATGGCGTGCTGACATGGCTTCCACTTGAACCAGCACAGAATAATTGGGCTGTTACCTTGCTGGGGGCATAACTTCTGCAGATGGACTCTGTTTGACGAAAACAAACTACTGTTGGAAAGCTATTGACCCATAGAATGCAGTAAATGCCTCTAGTATGCATGTCCTTGAGGTCTGAGGCCCGAAAATTCCACTTCTTTGACCCTAAACTGGAGGATTTCAGTTCTGGTTCATCAGTACAGTTTTCAGGATCTGGTTCAAACTGACCCTTGGTCCCAAATTCTATATTCCCGATTCCAGAGCATGAATAAAGTCATATGGTAACTATGTAGTTCCATTTTGGATCACCAGTGCAACAGCCTTTGCTAAAGAGTCGGGTGTTAGTGACGTTGACTAACTACAATGCAAAATGGCTTGCAGGCCCTCTCAGGAACTGAGCATGCTGCAGATGTGTTGCACTCACCACAAAAGACTGTGAACTGAAGAAATAATTTAAAAGAGACGACAAATGACAGCAGAATGGAAAGTTGTACTGTAAATAAACAAGTAGTAGGTCATTCTTTTGTTTCAGAAATGAAAAGAGAAAGGATGATGATGAAACAATGACATCATAAGTGGAAAAGCTTGAAAATACTACTTGTCTGCACTGCACATTAGAAACAGAAAAGAAAAAAAAAGGAGAAACTGGAAGTTGCTATCACTAAAGTGGAGTCTGCAGTAAGGTTAACTATAACCAATCAAAAAGAAGTGGAAACAAATTCGACTGTAACTGGAGTAACCGAGGAATCTGTAAGCTTGCTATCTACTATAAAGCCTACAGAGATATGTGTGTGTTGCAGAAATTGAAGTATGAATCATTCACTGATAAAAATAGTAAGGTCTCCACTGCAGTGGAGGTGCTAGAAAAAGCTGCCTTATAACAGCCTGCTCTTGAAACTCATCAGAATTAACATGACAAAGGTACAGAAATGGATGCTGAAGAGCCTGCAATTGAAAGGCTATCTGATTCACCATCTCTGAACGGTGTAAATATTGTTGATGTTTGTAGCATCAGACAGGGACTTTCGCACAGGTCTAAGTGTCTAGACGTATGGAAGTCGTCCAAAAACTTTCAACCTTAGTAATTTACTTTAATTAAAGGAATTATTAAAGTAAAGTGCTTTTTATAATTAAAATGAGTTTAATTTAAGGAAATGCTAAAGTTATCAGCATTAGTAGATTAAATGAATCTTAGCCATTTATCTCAAGTGAGATGAGATTTAATCTCAACCGTCAATCACTTTGGAGACTAGGGTTATGTTTGATTCGGTCATAACTCAAGATTATAAAAGCAAAGCTAGGTGAAGGAGAAACATATCCACATGAAGAGTAAAGAGGGACTTTTTCTCAAGGGAATCAATGAGAGTAAAGAAGGACTTTTGCTCAAGAGCTTGAGTCATGAAGGACTGTGATTCAAGTGGATCTCAGCAAAGGTGAGGAAGGAATTTCATCTAGAGATCAAGTCCAAAGGAGGAAAGTGCAGGTAGTGCAACAAGGAGAAGAAAACCAACAACCAGAAATTGAAGGACAAATTTCTTGGGAGCAGTCGTACAACGACAGAGTCTGCAGTCGAGCAATGCCATACGTGCCAGACAGATAGCCCAGGGCACGTATATACACACTGGACAAGTGGTCCAAGGCGCGTACATACGTGTCAAGAAGGTGGTCAAGGGCATATACATATACGTTGTTCAGGTAGTTCAGGGCACGTACATATGTGCCAGACAGATAGTCAGGGGCATGTACATACGCCTTGTACAAGTTGGACAGGGTGCGTACGGATCGTATAGGGCCATCCAAGGACAACTCAACAAAGGGTTTCTTTAGGGATAGAGTTGCTAGGTTGTTGTACTTGTATTTTTTCTCAGTGGGCCATTTTCCTAGTAAGGGAGCCCTTGTAAGCTTGGAGTCATTATTAATGAAAAGATGATTTGAAGGGCATAATTTCTGTGTGAATGTGTGAAGTTTGGTTTCCAGTTTGCTTTCGCTGTTTTATTTATTTCCAGTTAGTATATTTTTTTCTATGTGTTGTAATTTACTTATTAGCAAGGAAAAACACAAGGTAGTAATTTATCTAGGTGCTGGGGATAGAGAGATTTTTTCAACAAATATGCCATTTGTTGAAGCCAAAGACAAGTTATATAGCACTTTTTTGTCATATTGTCAGTTGGTAAACTACAACAACAAATGCAAAAGATGGCTTCAGAGTTTTCTGTTCTTCCAAACATGATTGAAGATATTGCACAACCATGCAACATCCTTAAAAAATAAATTGAAATTTCTCCCACCATCTAGGGAAAGAAAGACCCGACTTTACAAGGTGAACTAACTTTTCCTTCAGAGGAGGCATTTGTGGTAAGGACTAAACAAGATAGTGAGCAATTTTAAGGCCAAAAGTAACAACCCAAATACGTGAAAGGTTTTATTTCCAACATTCATTGAGCTTCCAGTGAAACAAAAGACAATTCAAATTAAGTTTTGCAAAGCATGGAGTATTTGAACAAAATGAATGCACCTCCAAAACATGAAGATATAAGTGGAACCTCATCATAAGAAGTGAAAGATAAAGATGGAGGTTTAGAGGTTGGTAGATGGCTCACTTCAGATTACGAACTTCCAACATTGCTGCTAACAACATGACAACAACAAATAATGCACTTAGTGAACCTGGTCTAGATTTAGCCAAGGAAAGCCTAATTCCGATAGGGGAACTTGCAGAAGAGAAAATTAAAGCAATCAGGGGACTTGTGTGAAAGGAAAATCAAGTGGTTATTAAACAACACATGAAAATCTTGATCTTGTGTAAAGAAGTTTTTGATCTTGTTATGAACATAAATATACATATAAATAGATATTCATAACATAATAATTAATTAATAAATAGTAACTATTATTAATGAAAGGACATGTCTCAAATGACATGACTATTGGTTAAGGGCACCCCTGCGTGGGTATATAAACAAGCCATCATTCTCAATTGTATATCATCTCATCTATTCATATTTTATACATTATTCCTACATGGATTATTATGTTATATTTCAAGTATTTTGGATAATTCTTGTGTCAACGAACTTTGAAGAATAATATGGAGCTTAAGAGGGTTCGACCTCCCCTTAGAAAATTGATTAAATAATAATATTAAAAAAAAAAGTATCAAGTTGCTTAATTAATTTATCAAAAAGATATTAGTTATCATAAAATAGCGACAAAAAACCAAATGGACAATTCTAAAATGACGAAAGGAAGATTTTCTTATGAAGGATGTTGCATTTCAACTTACGGGTTATTTACATTAAAGGGGATAATTCAAGGAAGAGAGGTTAACATCGTTATCAACATGACCCAGGATGATAATTCTATTAATATTAATTCGGTGAATCAATTATTTATTTCGGAGCATAACATAAGTGAAAAGACAAATGTTTTTTGCAAGAGACAATATGAAATTAAAGACTTGCAAGTAACATTTGATGATTATGAATATATATCTCAATTCAATGTCACAACTATGTATACAGAAGAAATCAACATCATTATCGAGCTACCCTAGTTTAAAAGTCTAGGTACCTTCATTTTAAACATAGAAAAAAAGTTTGCGACTTTCCCCTATAAAAAGATGATGACTCTTCAAGACATTATTATGAGGTCAAAATCGATAACACCTTCATCAACAGACTTTAAAGATATCTCGAAGGTGATCCTTCCAGATAATCAGAACTCGATATCAAGGATGCAAAAAGAATATGATGAAGTTATTGTTGATAAAAACCAAGAAATATCTCGCTTAAAAAATCATAGTGAAAAACTTCTTACTCAAATTAAGAAGTCAAGGGATACAAAACTACGTGTCCAGGAGTTGGAGCAAGAGAATCTAGATCTCAGGAAGAAATTATCAGGAAATGATGAAGAAGCTTCTCATTTGAAGAACCTTAATCAAAAATTGCTTGAACAAATTTAAAAGGTGAAAGATGAAAAGCCAGAGAATCGAAATATTATAAATAAAGTTTGCGAGTCAGAAGATGAAGAAAAAATCATATTCAAAATTTACTAACACAAATTAAAAAGTTGAAGCATTATAAGAAGACTTTACAAGAAAAGCTAGATTGCAAAACATCATTCGTCGATAAGGAAACGATGACAGACCCAGCCAACCTTACAACTCAAAAGGAGGCAAATCCAACTGAGGTAAAGAAGTTTTCAAATGTCGAGGTACAAACAAGCCAGAGATATGAAGAAAATTCAATTTCCAAGTATACGAAGTAAAGATCAAGTTGCGAGGATGCCTTATCGATATCCTAATCACAAAAGATGATACTTCAGCCAATCAATGTATCAACAGAAACAAATAATCGCTATGTCAAAGAATATTACTTCCACTACAAGTGCAGGTCAAAATAGAAGCAATCATGTGAGTAGAAATGTATCAAGTTCTTTCCAAGAACCCTATAAAAACCCAAATCTGCAGAAGATTGAATTAGGATGGGCAGACTCCTTTACAATTCGACAGTTCTACTCAACGCTTAGAAGATCCTATCGTCTTAGGTCCTCAATGATTACTAACTCAATAATGAAGAAGCATGAGACAATAATTACAAGCTAGAGCAAGAGATAAGTCTTTCATAAAGTATGCTTTGAGGACAAAGCATTTTTAAGGGGAAGGCAATGTTATGAACATAAATATACATATAAATAGATATTCATAACATAATAATTAATTAATAAATAATAACTATTATTAATGAAAGGACATGTCTCAAATGACATGAATATTGGTTAAGGGCACCCCTGCGTGGGTATATAAACGAGCGCTCATTCTCAATTGTATATCATCTCATCTATTCATATTTTATACATTATTCCTACATGGATTATTATGTTATATTCCAAGTATTTTGGATAATTCTTGTGTCAGCGAACTTTGTTCGTCTCAAATCTTCTCCAGGAAGGGGTCAACATCTTATTGAGACTGCCAATGATGACGCATTGTGGGAAGATGAAGCATTCATCCAAGACCATTTGTGATTCTCCACGCTTTGTGGCCAAAACATTTCAATAGGGGACGACTTGTAATATACCTAAGTAGTGTTCCACTGGGACACGTCCCCCAAGGTCGGGGGCACGCCCCCCTCGCTTCCCATGCTTTGGGGACTTGGGGGCGCCTATGAAAATGTTTCCCTATGAACCCTTTTGGGAAATGTGGGGAAACGCATAGGGAAATGTGTCCCTAGTGTGGGGAGCATGTTTCCCAAAAGGGGGCACCTCCCCTCGAAAAGTGGGATGCCTATGCACTCGTCCTTGAAAAGTGGGACCCGTGGATGCCCTCCCCTCATGCAATTAGTTTACCTTGAAAATAAAATAACAACAAAAAACTAAAACTAAAAAAGGCATAAAGCCTATTAAATGCTAAAACCTATAAGGATTAGTGATGAGTGGGATAGACTCACCTCTAGGAGAGCAAAGAAGCTAGTTGCAGTGCACAATGCTCTACCTATTGCACATAGGAAGACACTAGAGTATCAGAGGGGACCAACAACAAGATGGGATGTGGATCTAGATGATGGTGCAAAGATAGATGAGGATGGATGAAACGACCTAAGATCATGTCTTTGACTCATCACTATACTATTTTTGAGCAATTTCAATCTACTATTTCAGACTTCAATATCTACTATTTTGCTCAGTACTATTTACATTCTAAATGATAAATGACAAATGGTCAATATTTCATTTACTTTATTTCGATAAATGACAAATATTTCGATTAATAATATTTGTCATTTATCATTTAGAATATTTCGATAAATGAGGAATATTTCGATTAATAAATGACAAATGGTCAATATTTCATTTATGATAAATAAGCTCAGTAATATTATAAATGATCAATATTTTTATACTTTTAGAGATGCCCCCCTATGCTAGGGACTTGTTAACCCCTAGATTTTCACCCTTGAAAATCTTGAGGGTTAAGTGCAAGCATGCACTTTTTTGGCTGGCATTTTGAGATTCTCCTAGAGTTTAGCACTTGTGGTTAGCAAAGGTTGGTTTTCATTAGACACATGTATATGATTGGTACATGGTTGTTTTGTTCAAAGTTAGAGCTAGCTTGTTTTCCTTTGCATTTGAGAGATATGTTTACATACAACAAGTGTCCCTACTTTTTAGGAATTACTATTTGAGCGGGTCACTAGACAGTTTGTATCAATTTTGAGCATACAAGGATGGTCCTTGCATGATTCTAGGCCCGATATGACTTTTTTGGGTGACATGCAAGAACTTTCTATTTTTAGCTCCGGACCCCAGATTCAGATTCTGAGCACACATTATGGATCCTTGAGACATTTTGAGTCTTTTAGACCTTTTCCAGGATGTTTTGTCTCAAATTTCTATTTTTAGCAGGTTGAGCACCGGGGCTCGCTTGTTGATTTTGATTGTGTATTTGGAATCCTCTTGGAAAATTGAATTGGATGAGTATGATATTACTGAGATGCGAGCACTTTTTATTGTCATCCCAGACAATGCTGAAAATTTTGGAGGAGTTTCGACAACTTTTAAATTTTTGGAACTGGATGACTATTTTTGGAAACTTCTATTTTTAGCAGTGGTTGTCATATCCAAAATCAACAAGTGGCAGGCTAAGATTCCAACATTTGGCAGAGTTTCAAGGTGATGTGGCACCTACTTGACATCATTTTCTAAGGGTGCATTTTCCAAGGCATAAGCATTAAATGAGAATTAATTAAGGTAAAGAGGTGGTGCATAGGTTAGGTGGCATTCCCTGGAGAAAGGTTAGCCAGTCAAGTCTAACTTTTCTCATTAAATTTTCCTCAATTATCACCTTTTCACTTTCGATGCATCAGTTTCTCAAAATTCTCCCTAAATTGCTTTTAAACACTAATTTCCTAAAATTTAGTAAGATCCCTAAAAAATACGGCAAAATTGATTTTGTGGCTAACTCACTCATTATTTGGCCAAATTTAGCAAATAGACATGTGTTAGATTGCTAATTTTACCCTCCATACGTCTCTCCCTCTCCTTAAAGCTAATGTGCAATAACTCCTCATTATTCACTCCCTCTTCCCAAGAGTGCACCTTTGGGTCTCTCTCTTTACTCACACGTGTGGCACATGGGTTGTGGTTTACTCTCTTCTTCACTTGCATTTGCCAACTATTGACTCTAAAGACTATTCCTAGCCATTCCAATCCATACATGCGCCTAGTCTAAACCTTCTCTCTCATGTGTGAGGGTTTATTTTGGTTACCTCTCATTGCTTGCGTATTACCCTTTCTGGTGCGCATGCAAATCCTCATACCCATTCGTTTGAACCTCCCCCGTCTAGCATGCACATCTCTCTATCTTAACATTCTATTTTCTCACTCCCTAATCCTTACCTTCCACTTCTAAAACCCATGCGCATCCTCTCCTTCATTCCCATGTGTAACCTCTCATGCGCATTCACTCTTGGACTCTTTCATGTGTAGTTTTCTCACCTTCTCTCTAGTTCACTCCATGCGCATGCTTCCTCATCCTTCATTTGACTTTTCATACCCATGCACATGATTTTCTTTCTCTCATGCGTAGACATTCCCATACCTTCCTTTTTTGGCCTCCTATGGGCCATACTCTCTCTCTTTGGTAAGTGCACCCTTGGATCTATATATTGGATGGTTTGCATGAGTTATTGGCCAGATTTTTGTAGCAGCTAGTACACTCTTCTCTCATTTCTCTCTCTCATTCTTTAGACTAGTTACTCTATCTTCGAACAAAGTGATCATTGCACCAGTTGTGGGCTTGTCAATTGTGGTGCAACCAACCCTCTTGCAAGCCTATTAATAAAGAAGTTTTTTGTTTGTGTTCGAACCAGTGTTGTAAAACTCGGCAAAAACTCGCGAGTTCTCGCGAGTTTTACGAGTTTTTCAGAAAAACGAGTTTTTGACGAGTTTTTGGTGAAAAACTCGGGCGAGTTTTTGAAGAGTTTTTGGCGAGTTTTTGGGAAAAACT
>ML776895.1:25951-55624 GCA_009831015.1 Picea engelmannii | reverse complement strand
AGTTTGACGAAACGTTGTTTTCTGGACCCCGGCGAGTTGTTCGCCGAGACGAGTTTTACAACATTGGTTCGAACCTTTCTTCTTGTTGGTACTTTGTTAATTTTGTAATTAGATTAGTGGCTTCTTATTATTCATTGTGGTTTAATTGATCTTTTGAGTAGTTTCTTACTTTATTTCCCTTCTCTTTCTCTTGTGCTAACCCTGCAAGATCCCTCCAAGCAAAAAACTACTTTTCCCCCATGTTTTCGATAGTTTTAACATGCTGTCCATGACATAAGAGCCGCTGTTTTTTGTCATTAAATGTAGTAAATCGTACTTGAAGACAGCAGCAAATCACCCTAGGGACTCCCCTCAGAGGCTGGAAAGCACCAGCCCAAATGGAGAGGGGTCTAGCCCGTGACAATTTGTGGCTTTACTCCTTTAATTAGCCAAGTTTTGAAATATCAGTTATATCAGCTCAATTGGAGGGTGGAAATTTGTGCTAATAGGACCCTGACCTCCCCCCCCCATGCATTTCCCTAAAATTTGGGGGTTTCTCCACATGTCCCCCTTGTGCATTTCCCCTCTCCCGCATCCCGGAAACTTGGTGGAACATTATACCTAAGTATATTACGGGGTTTCAACAATATAATAATAAGACATAATAATAAATATAATAAACCACATATTATTTAATATCTAAATATAATAAAACAATATATTAATTGGTACAGTAAGTTGGCTTATTTAATGAAGAGTCATGCTTTATTACGTGACTCACCCTTTGACTTGTATTTATACAAGTCACGCACTATGTAAATTCACCACTGATCATATATCAATCATTTATTTTAATAAATCTGTTTACATTCTTGTGTGCAAGTTTTATTTTCTTTGAAGGTCTGTAACACCATAAAAGAATTTGTCTTCAGCTGGACTAAAATGCACTTGGTTGCATCCTCTCCATTCTAACCAAGAGTGATTTTGACAATCCCACAGTTTGCTGCAAGTTTGAAATCCTCCTTGAAGTCTTCTTACTGGCATAGTCTGGGAATTTACCAACCTGCCCTCTTGGCGTTGGAAAAGTCTGGAGAATTTATATACATTAACTAAAACCTTCTATGTTTCCTTTTGTGTTGTGGGTGTATTCTCTATGTAGTTAACATTTTCTTGATGAAACACTATTATCAAGTTATTAGGTGTTAATGTGTGTCATCTTTCCAATCTTCATCTTGAAAGAAATACATTTGCAAATAGTTATAATATAAATAATTCTGATTGAATGATATTATATATGTTTCAAACAGCTTGCAGGTGGCACAGCATCAATGCAACAGATGAAGGAACGCTTGGAGAAAGATTTGATGGAGGTATAAAATATTTTTTATTTTTTAAAGTGAAGCTTAAGTTTTGGAATACCCAAGTAAGAAATCTTATCTATTTCGATGCCTGAGTTTATGGGATCAAAATGTTTTTCCATTAAGATATTGTAGGTTTCCCAGTTCTATTTATATGATACTATTTTTTCTTGTCCTATTTCAGTCTTCTGTGATGGAATACTTATTGATAGTGTGTGTTTTTTGAATCTTTTGTATACAAACAGCACCTGACATATTCATTCTTTTCTTATTTTGTAGGAGGTTACGTAAAACAACAAATTTGATTAAGTATATTTATGTTTTAGCCAACACATTGTAGTAGATCTCTTTCTAAAAGTACTTTTAGTTGTTTGCACCATTTCCGTGCTCATCTCTAAGGTTTTGATATTGGTGTCCCATTGAAGGCAACTTACTCCTCTTTACTTTTTTTGTGTTGTCTTCTAGTATTGTCACAGTATAATACATTTGCATAGGCTATATATAGACTATATAATACCATGAAACATATACTATTATGCATAATAGAGTTTTGATTTGTATGTTGCCAACATGGCTTGTTGTCTTCTCCTGGCATGGAATAATTGTTGGTATGTGACGTCCTGCAGCTAGTTGCATTTGTATACATGCTCTCTTTGACTGTAAAGTTAATCAATCTTTTTTGTAAAGGTTGGTTATTAAATGGATGCCAATTATGCCAACTTTGGTTAAATTTTGAAGAAGCATATGATTGGGCAACTTTCATACAAGATCTTCATTTCAAGAAATCTCATAAAATTATGAATTGGAACCACTACAATTTATCTAGCTGCTGAAAGAGAGATGTTAATGTGTGAATACTTTTGTACTTCTCAGGAAGCACCACAAGCTGCACGAGTCAAGGTACTTGCAAGCGGCAATGCAATAGAAAGACGATTCAGGTTTAGCTTCTTACCTTCTTGCTTAATCATTGTGCACCTCTTCTTTGTGGCATTGATATAACTGGATTCAGGTTTAGTTTCATCTCATTGCTACTCTTGATTCTTATAAAATTGTGAAAAGATTTCATTCTGCATAAAAAGGAGGAACTCAGATATTGGTGATTTGATGCTTTCTTGATGTCTTGAAGATGAGTCAGTTTAGTTAGCTTGCTTGATTGAAACCATGAGTGGAGTTTTCTTCTTTTGAACTGGATGTGCTTCAATTTGTACATATTGTACACTGAATCTATGTTGCTTGCTAATTGGGTATGGTAAAGTCCAGGAAGTAGAGATTGGTGTTCACTGTATTTGTAATACCCACATGCTCGAGATGCATCATCTGGTTTGTCATTCGAGCTTTGAGAATATATTTTAAATTTTAATGTTTTGTCTATGGTTAAAATGAGAATGTACCAAACTTACTGCATGTTTTCGTCTATGGTTGGAAGGAGAATGTTCTATACTCTAAGGACCTAATCATAGCCAATGCTATCGGAACTGAACCAGTTCTGCCAAAACCAGCCAGTTCGACCATTTCTGGAAGGTTTCTGGTCCTAATCATGGCCTCAAACCAGAAATGGCTTCTTCTGTACAGAACCGGCCTTATTTGCCTGAACAGGCAGGTTCTGTACTTCACTGTACAGTGGGTGCGTGGGGCTACTAAACCCCAAATGTGCGTGGGGTCACTAAACCCCAAAAATTAAAAATTAAAATAAATTCCGGTGTTTCATTGCTATTAGCCAAGCTATTGTGAAGTGGGGATTGACTCACTGA
Organism: Picea engelmannii; assembly: GCA_009831015.1. Lineage (NCBI taxonomy): Eukaryota > Viridiplantae > Streptophyta > Pinopsida > Pinales > Pinaceae > Picea > Picea engelmannii. The sequence goes on along the minus strand of ML776895.1, from coordinate 52,536 downwards.
TACCATGGGCCCCCCACAGCAATCCCCAGAAGTAGAAAACCCCTGGAATATCATCTTTGTTTATGTATTTTGGTTCAGATATGGATTGCACTCGGTGCTACTTTGGTTATATGCACCCTAACTTGCTATGTACCTGAGAAAACTTTGCATATTTGTGTCTAATGGTTTGGATTCACATGTGTGTGTGTATCAAAATTGGAATATTTTATGTATTTTGTTGAAATAATGTAACTGCAAAGAGTATTCTTATTATTATTGTTATTTTATTCATAGGATCAATCCCCATTGTGGATTAATCATGTCGGTAATTGTATTAGGACCAAATCTCCTTTTGCGGATTGGTCAACGGACAATTGTAATAGGCAGAATAAGAAGTCGGCCCCAGCAGTTATTATTGAGACCCAGAATTAAATTAAAGGTGGGTTTACCCACCCAGAGTGAGAGGTCGGCCCTGCCAGTGAAGTCCCTTCACACGTGCCAGTCTTGTATATATAGAGAGGCTAGCGCCTCACTTTATCACACAACACACTTGCTCATTCTTAAGAGGCAAGCTGCAACTTACCAGTGAGAGAGAAGGAGAAGAGTGGCACATCTTTTGGAGAGGACTATCTGTATTGGTTTGAGTTATCTCTTGAACATTGTATTAGCAATTTATGATAAGGAAGTTTTTGCTGGGTTTTCTTCCCCTAGAGGGTTTCCCAGGATAAATGCTGTGTCTTTTGTGAATGTGTATTTCTCAGTGATCTTGTTCTTATATTGCTCTTATCTATTGAAATGCAAAGAACTATAATAATGGCATAAACATTAACATATTTTTTGGTCAACTGGTTTTTGTTTCTGGTTTTTGGTGTTGACTGGTTTGGTCACCGGTCTGTTTCTGATAACATTGATCATAGCAGAATATTATGGTGGATGTCACTGACTTTGTGTGTAACCATCTATGATTCTATGTAAATGATTCCATAAAGAATAGTGTAAGTTTACTATAGAAATTATGGTAGTTTTTGAAAATGAGAAGCAACGATAAAAGTTTTCAGCTTTTTCAAAGCAACGAACAAATAAGAATAAGACACTGCAAAACCAGCTCCATCATTCTTGGACAGGTTTAAACAATGAAAATGAAGGTTTGTGAGATGAAGGCTATAAACTGTTTCCATACATTTACATGACATTTTTAGGGTTATTTGGAGATTGAATATTTTGTACTTCATTTTGACATTTGTAAGATAGCAAACATTGGTATTAGTTGCACAATAGAAGCAAAGACCATATTATCTCTCTTATTTATGGTGGATGCATACTGTGTTGCATCAACATGCATAGATTGTTACTTTTGAATGATTGATTGCATTCCTCAATTCTTAGTAGTTTTAACTTTTAAGTGACATATTTGTTGCCTACTAGGCTGCCCTGTTTTAAAAAAGTATGTTTTATTTCTAATCAGAGTTATGGTGTACTTTGTTAACAGTGTGTGGATTGGAGGCAGCATTCTGGCATCTCTAGGATCCTTTCAACAGATGTGGTTTTCTAAAGCTGAGTAAGTGTGGATTATGTATGTTGTTTTTAGTTGCAAGTTTATTGTGATCGTAGTTTTTAGTTGCAAGAATTAAAACGTCTTAACTATCTTTGTTTCTTAATTGCATCTCCTATATCATTGCCGAGGTCAGTCCGTCCACACACACACATACACAACATACATGTAATAAAGGATGATTTTTGTTTCTTAGCCAATAACATCTCCATTCATTTTTGGAATAGATACGAGGAGCACGGTGCATCATATATTCAGAGAAAATGCCCTTAGGTTTAAGAAAGTTAACTCTTCAGGTAAACATGTTTATCTTTGACTATAATTCTGATGTGTCATGTTATGTGTATTGCTTCAAAGTGGATTATTTATTTCTTTTGCAGATAAAACTCGACAGATGTGAGTTCCTTTTTCATGGTGGGAGTGCTAGGATGTTCTCTTCTCGAATCCTGAAATCCTTTAACAACTATTCTAGTCTTACATGTATTTTAATACTAAAGACTGGACATTCTTTTCTTGTACGAGGGCCTTTTACTCAATTTATATTATGTTTAATTTTTCTGTTAACTGCATTTGCATCACTTTTACATCAATATAAACATTCCAGAGCTCTTGCTTTCCAATACTGTTTGTTGTCTAGTTTTGAAAGATTTCTGGTGAATGTTATTATGAACTTGTTTGTTTGTTACCTTGAACCTTTGTACTAGGCCCTGCTAAATTTATCAATTAGTCTAAACACATAATGAGCTGGCCCTGCTGCTCAGAATAATAGGAAGGAAACCAGTATTTTTGGCCTGAAATCTGGCAGGGATAATTTTGGATCGATGGAATAATATATATCAGATGTTAACATTGCACAATCCGGTTGCAGTAGGGGTGTTTGAGGGCACTGAATACATTTATGCATTAACAATAACAATTTCATCGATCCAAAATTGCAATTTCAGTAAATATTGCCTGGCTGGATTCTGGTGATGGCAAACTGGAAAAGGTCTAAAACGTAGAACATTTAGGCTTCTAAATTATTAAATGCGAGTTTGAGATGCCATAAGGCAAAACTGTTTGAAAATAATTATAGTGTAATTTTTAAGATACATTATTTTCTTGGATTCACAAATCACTTGATAGGCCAATATAAAACTATATTTAAAGCTCCTCTGACTTTACTATTATGAAATTATAAACTAGAAAATTGTGAGTATAACAGGAATAGTGTCGAAATTGGTGTAGTTCTTAGTGTCTAGTAAATTCATAGCAAACACGCAATTGGGTCAGAAGGGATGATCAGAAAAAAATAAAGCGAAAGGAGCAAAAAAATATCCAGGATTTTTTTAATGTGCTTATAACAATTCCACATGGACCACAATTGTGAGAGATGGGTAGTTTATGAAGTACATGCACTAAAAGCTTTGTCAATGTGTAAATTGTCTTTGGAGTGCAAGTTCTAATAGCCTTTGCCCTAACACTAGTACTAACATGGTTTAGAGTTGCTTGCATGATTTGTGGGTGGATTCTTATTGCTTGCAGTAGTTATATTTGCGACACCTTCTTAAACCCCCAAGCTGGGTATTCGTTAGTGGTTTATCCCTTGTCAAGAATTTTGTTTCACAATAAGATGACTACGATCCCTTGTGTACAGAAACCAAGCAAAAAGTACCATTGAAAAATAGGAGTGTAATAGTCACACATTGACAAAAATTGCAAAACAAGTTGTAAGAGGTATTACATGCACTAAATGCTTTGCCAATCTATGTGATGGATTTGGGGTTCAGGTCCTTGACTTGATGTGGTTGAATCCAACCTCACTTCAGTACTAACATCAATTAGAGGCATATGTGTGCAAGCTTATTAAATTGCCAATCTATGTGATGGATTTGGGGTTCAAGTCCTTGACTTGATATGATTGAATCCAACCTCACTTCAGTACTAACATCAATTAGAGGCATACGTGTGCAAGCTTATTAAATTGTGACAGTGGTATATTATAGTATATCTAAATCTTTAATGTCGTTTGCATGGCCTTTAAACTTGTTCTCATATCATATCATCCAAAATCCAATGATTATAAATACACCATATCATGATATGATCCAATATGCAAGCATTGTTAATACATTATAGTTGTGGTAGAGTACTATATATACACCATAGTTGTGGTACCAATTGACAAATAAATTCCAACCTTAGTAAGTGACATTTATTTATTATTAGTAAGTATCAAATGTATGTTGTACCAAAAAAGTGCACAGTGCAATTACAAGATTGATATCTATAATTATAGTAATAGAGTTTAAAGGAAGCATGCTATTCAAAAGAAAATATTATATTATAAAAAATAAGAGTATAAGCTTATTTGAGAAATTTTTAGACACAAATTGAATGTGGATCATTATTGAATACATTGCCAAATTTAATTTGTTAGCATTATAATAAATTTATTTAAAATTTATTAAATTTATTTAGCATTATTATTTACTAGGCAAAATTTGGAATGCAAACTAAAAGTATAAGAAGCGTGGTTGCAATTTTATTATTTACAAGGCAAAATTTGGAATGCAAACTAAAAGTATAAGAAGTGGTTGCAATTTTATTATTTACAAGGCAAAATTTGGAATGCAAACTAAACGTATAAGAAGCGTGGTTGCTTGAAACATATAGTTTTTTACATTGTTAATTGAAAGCCATTATTTTACTTAATATAATATGTATGTACAATAATTTGATAATATTATCAAATTTTAATCATAAAATGCACCATTAATATATAAAATAATACAATTATGTAACTCTATTGACAATATAAGATGCCAACAATACAAGTTTTTTAATGTAGGAAGTGCAAAGAACACTAGGTATGCTTGTTGTTTGGGGAAAATGAGATATGGAATACAGGGTATGGTATGATTGGTGGGTGGTATTAAGTACATCATAGGTCTTGATATTAAAATAATTCTTTTTGTGAAAAATAAATTTACACCATATGGTTCTTATCACTTAATCTTTGGATGCTAAACTAACTTTAGTGTTTACAAGTTTTAGGACCTTGCCAAAAAAAAGTCTAAAGCCTAAAAAGTCTAAACCATTTTTTGGATCCTTGGATCTAATGTGAGTAGTTCCACCTCCAACATGTGTCCCCTCATCTCATCCTATTTGCCAAAGAGCCCTTCCAAGGTGGTCCATGCTTCATTGGGAGTCTTACAGGAAGATAAGTGAAAAAGAAGATCGAGATAAATAAGACTACAAATCGTTCTGAGTGCTTCATCCATCTGATTTAAGTACTTGGATTTTTCTATGGCTGATGTCGGTTCTGTATCTGTATTCAAGGTTAACCTGTACAATCCTCTGGTTTGGAGATGAATCATTATTCTCTCATTCCATGCAAAGTAGTTGTAAGGTGTAAGAATGAGTTCTTTTTGGAAATCCATCTTTCCGCTGTCTTCAATCTTTTGTACCTGCAAAAGATTTTGGTGTATCTTTTGCTTCTCAGTTCGTCGACTTTGATACCATGTAAATGTGTTGAACTTGCACAGAATAGATCTAGCTAGAAAATACTACACACATTTGTAAAGAGAAGTTGAGAAAGAAAGAGAGAAAGAATGGAAGAATTCTCATTAACCGTAATGAATAATGAATAATTTACACATGATATACTCTGTATAACTCAATGAATGCAAACTGAAGAAGAACCAATGCATCATAGTGGTGGTCTAGAGTGATTTGGACACACACCAACAGTTACGAGAGCGAATTGCCACCTAGTCTAGTCTCTCAGGCAGTTACGAGAGTGAACTGCCACATAGCTGAGTTAACTAGTCAACCATTTTTATTAACTGATTGAACAAAGTGTAGTGAGGAGTAGATCAAGGAATCAAGGGTAATGCATTAGTTTGATGATGATCCCAAGGCAAGTTTGCATTAGCATGGTGATGATCCCAATGTTGTATGGTGATAAAACCAATGCAACATCTAGACTCAACTCAACTAGTCAAACTAAAGTGTCAACTGAAGAGAATATTCTCTAGGCAAAATATTCTCTCCTAAAAAATAGGATACTGGATAAATGACTAATAAACAAGGAAAAACCTCAGGAAAAAGAAATCCTAGGTGTGTGTGAAGCAACTCCAACACATGAAGTAAATGATGAAGAACATGGAAACTTTTCTCAAGAGTGTTTTTATGGTTTCTTGTAACAAAAAGGTTATGTGTGAAAATGAGTCACAATTTAGAAGTTTTAGTTATATATATATATATATATATATATATATATATATATATATATATATATATATATATATATATAATTGTATGTCGTGTACAATAATCGTGTGATTTGGAAAATGCATGAACTTGAGTATTAGGATTAGTGAGTGATTTAGTTTGTTTGGAGTAACAATTTGAGTGCTTTTATTTCGAAGCCTAAAGGCCATGTTAAGAGAGACTATCCCTAGTTATGGAAGAAAAGACAACACCATTAGTGAATACAAAATGTTTAATTCTACATATTTAATCTCTATTGTTAAATAAAGAGTTAGATGAAGTTAATAACCCATCCCAAGATTAAAGAAACATGCCAATTGAGTTAATATTTTCCTTTATTGATAGAGGTTAGTTGGCCTCAAATAGTGTGGGTGAACCATTCGATTCTAAATGTAGCATTCTTTGGGAAACCAAAAAGAGTGGAGGCAACAGGTGAGATGGTATGGTAGAATGCCATGGTGGAAGTGTATAACTCCATGAAAAATGATGTACTAGTGAGAATGTCAGTGATTGATTTTATGTGGTTGTATAGGTGAAACATGCATCATATATCAACATAGAGAAGTAGTAGGCTTGATTCACAATGATAGGATTCTCTTAGAGAGTAGGGGATTGACTGTGAGGAGATCTTTGCTCTAATTGCTAGGTATACTTCCATCAAGTCCATTATGTTTTTAGCATCATTTTTTGGTGGGAATTTATGTGACATGGATGTAAAGAAGACATTTCTTAATGGTTTGATTGATGATGAAATACACATCAATCAATCATGAGGCTTTGAGGTGCATGGGAGGGTTAACCTTGTACCAAGAATAAAGAAGGCACTTTATGGGTTAAATCAAGCACCACACATCTGGTACTAAATAATTGACGAGTACCTAATAATTTTGGGCTTCACCATAACTGGTGCATATCCCAACCTTTATTATTTATTTGATGGATTTGATCTACTTATTTTAGTCATGTATGTAGATGAATTGATACTTATAGGTCATGAAGCTCATAGTTATTGAATTTTTTAATGATTGCTCAAGCACATGTAGTTTCTTTTGAATTTAGCATGAACTTGAACCATAAACAATGCATAAACACAATAGCTGAAGTAAACCAAGATCAAAAGAAGAATAACTGTGCACAAGACACAATAAGTTATCTTGGGAAAATCCTTCTCAAACAAGGGAAAAACCCAACAATCCTTTGCTATAGAGTCAAGAGAATATCACCCTCACACCATAAACCCTAGCGCACACAAGAGGGTGCTCTATGACCAAGAAAGATAGCGCATAAGAAGAAGTGCACACTAAATTTCAGATCTCTTCAATGTGTTATGAGAGAATGAGATATGATCCACAATGGGGATGTATCTCTCTTATAAATACATGACCTAACTCATCAAATAGATGTGTCTATTGACACAATAGGGTCGACTAACTCAATAATATAATTAATCTTTTACACAATATTAATTATCTTTACTACAGTAGGGTCGACATGTACCCTTCACAATACAAATTAGGGTTTCACAATAATCTTACTCTTAGACAATATAGCATTGGGATATCCCAAACATCCTCTAGTGCTCTGCCACTAAAGATAAGTCCACATGTGCTCAACCACAAGCGATGTCACCCTCAATAGATCAATTCAAATAAATCCATAGGAGTACGAACTGGAGAGCCATCTGAAGTCAACTCAACTAAGTCCATAGGAGTACGATAGGAGACCATCTCAAGTCATCTCAACTCAATCCAGAGGAACACGACAAGAGACCAACAAACGTCATCTCAACTTATTCCAGAGGAGTATGACTCACCTATCACATAGGCATTCTCACAGATAATCTCAACTCAATCCAGAGGAGTAATGTCTCATGAAGCTGCAATCGTCAACACTCCCTCTCAACTAGGGAGACATTCTCCACCAGGCCAAGTCTCTCACAAAAGTACTTGAACTTCGTCCAAGGAAGCAGTTTGGTGAAGACATCTGCAACCCGCTCGTGTGTAGAAATGCACTACACATGTATTGCTTTCCTCTGCACCATATCTTTGATATAATGGTATTTGATCTCGATGTGTTTTGATTTATCGTGAAGCACATGATTCTCTGAGAGCTTCACACAACTCTAGTTATCGCAATGGATAACGGTGGAATCCATCTCATATCCAAATAAGTTTGCAAGGAGCTTGCGAAGCCACACTGCTTCACAGACTGCCACACATAATGCAATGTACTTTGCTTCTATGGTACTCAAAGCCACAAAAGTTTGTTTCTTGCTGCATCAGGAAACCATGACAGATCCTAAAGTAAAACAACAAACGTAGGTACTCTTCTGGTCCATTGTGCTCCCTACCCAATCTGCATCGACATATCCCTGCAATCTCATGTCTACATCAGAGGCATATCTCAGTCCATAACCAACTATGCCTCGTAAATATCTTAACACATGCTTCCCTGCTATCCAATGTGTCTGTCTCAACTAACTCATAAACTGATTGAGTACACTCACTGCATAACATATATCAGGTATGGTGTTAATTAGATACATCAATGATCCAATCAGTTTTGTGTAAAGATGTGGATCAATCTTGCTTGAATCAAAAGAAGTCTCGCTCAGTTTCTTCAAATTCATGACCATCAGTGTAGGCATGGGCTTGCAGTTTGTCATCTCGAATTTCTTCAATATCTCCACTATGTATTTCCCTTGACTCAGGAGAATCTCATCAGTCCTCTGCCACACTTCTAGTCCCAAGAAGTAGTCATCATACCAAGGTCCTTCATCTCGAATTCAGAAGCCAATGCACACTTGCATTCAACAATAAGGATTTCTGAACCGATGAGGAATAAGTCATCAACATATAGGACCAAAATCAGGCACTTGTCACCAACAATGTTGTAGTATAGGTTGGGATCAACAACACTTTTGCTGAAGCCCAAACTCATCAAGTATCCATCAATCTTATCATACCATGCAAGAGGTGTCTACTTTAATCCATACAGGGATTTATTCAACCTGCACACATGAGACTCCTCGTGTATCATGAATCCATCTAGCTGCTCGATGTAAACTTCTTCCTCCATTTCTTCATTGAGAAAGGTTGTCTTCACATCCATCTGATGTAGTCTCCAACCCATGGATGGGATAAGGGAAATGATTGTACGGATGGAAGTGTATCGAGCAACAAGAGAAAATGTCTCCTCATAATCTATTCCCTCCACCTGAGAGAATCCTCTAGCCACAAATCTCACTTTGTACTTCTTAACACTTTCATCAGCTGCATGTTTGATCTTATAGATCCACTTGGAAGTCACTATAGACTTCCCTTTCAGTCTTGGAACAATATCCCACACATCATTCTTCATGATGGATTGATACTCTTCGGTCATGGCATCTTGACAAACCTGTTGACCTGCTGCTTCTCCATGAAAAGAAGGCTCAGTATCAATTATGTGGCTCATAGATGAAACATAGCTCGAAAATATCTATGGTCTCTTTCTCTCTCGAAATGTACCACGAGGAGTTGCATGTCCCTTTGCCTCCTGCGGAGTCTGTCGAGCCCATGGATGCCTCTTATGGCCTACTGCAATGTCTCTGGGAACATCAACTGGAGCTATTGGATCAACTAGATCAATAACTGTCTCCCTTTGAACTATTGAAGGGGTAGAAGGTACTATCTCTTCTTTCTTCTCGTTGTTAATATCCATCTGAGATTCTCTGGATCTTTGGAAGGCTATCTCTTTTTCAAGGGTGACATCTCTACTAACCTCGATTTGTCTCTGACCAGGGATGTAGATCCGGTATGCCTTTGAAGATTCATTGTACCCCACAAATGTACTCTTTCTGCCTGAAGGTTCTAGCTTGGTACTCTTTTCCTTGGGTACATGAATGTATACAGGACACCCAAATATCCTGAAGTGTCCAACCTCAGGCTTCACTCCAGTGAAAGATTCTTCGGGAGTCATGTTCTTCAAAATTTTATGAGGACTCATGTTCTGAACGTACATAATTGTCATGGATGCCTCTGCCCACAAAATCATAGGTAGATTCCGATCATGTATCATTTCTTTGGTTGCCTCAACAATGGATATGTTCTTACTCTCTGCAACACCATTCTGCTGAGGGTTATAAGGAACAATGTACTCTCTCTTGATCCCTGCCTCAATACATAAATCACTGAAATCTTTAGAGGTGTACTCTCTATTATCTGATATCAACACCTTGATCTTCCTCCCGGTCAGGTTCTCAATCTGAGTTTTAAACTCTTGAAATCTACCAAGGACTCTATCCTTGGTCTTTAAGAAGTAAATCCATGTCTTCCGAGAGTGATCATCGATGAAGAGCACATAGAACAAATATCTGCTCAAGGAAACAACAATCATGGGTCCACAAACATCTGTATGTATCAAGTCCAAGATCCCCTTGGATCTACTGTCACTGCTGGAAAAGAACCCCTTGATATTCTTTCCAAGAGCACAACCTCTGCAAATGCCATCATGCTCGATATGTATCTCTGGAAGGCCCGTCACCATCTTCCACAGAGAGAGAAGGGCTCTATAATGTAGATGAGCAAGTCTCCTATGCCATAGCTCACTAAGGCTGATAATATCATGTAATAAGGCCCGAACTAATCGAACAATCAATCTGTACAAATTGTTTTCTCGAACACCAATCACTCGGGAAAAATCCATGCATGATTTCTTGTGCCATGCAAGAAATTTTCCTTAAGAGAAAATAACCTTGTAGCCTTTATCCTCTAAGGAAGAAACAAAGGCAAGGTTCCTTTTCATCCCATGTACATATAGTACCTCACTTAATTGAAGAGGTATGTCAGAATCTATTTGGAAAGAAGAATATCCAACTCCCTTCACAGTATAGCTGACATTATCACCAAGTACAACATGTAGACGAGACTCTTTCTCTACCAGGACTGTAAGATGTTCTCTATATCTAGTCATGTGTCTGGAAGCACCACTGTCAATCAACCAAATATCACTATCAATAGGAACCGTACCTGAGAGATGAAATGAAGAAGAATGTTTCATCTTTTATGTCTTCATCTCTATGAGGTGGTTCTAAATCAACATCGACAGTGGATGCATGTTGTCTTCCTTTCTTCCTGGTAGGACAATCTCTCGCAATGTGTCCATACTTGTCACATCTGAAACATTGTATCTTTGAAATGTCTTTTCTATGTTCATGACTTGGAGCTGCTGAAGTTTTGTTGTCTTTGAATGCTTTACTGAAACATATTCTATTTCTTTTGCCCCTCTTTGCATGAGAAGAAAGGGCTTGATTGTCATTATAATGGGAGTCTTGCACGCCTCTGGCTACAAGTATGGTTTCCTCCTGAGTGTAGTCTTCCCATAGACGATCAAATTGAGGTAAGGCTTCTCTTCCACTGATACTTTGAATGAATAGTTCCTAATGACTTGGAAGGGCATTGAGAGTAATCTCTATCTGTTATGGTTTCTCCAATGGCACCTAACTGATATTTGATATCTGAAATATTCATGAAGAAGGTAGTAATGGTGTCATCTTTCGTCATCTTGAGATTTTAAAGTTGATGTTTCAATGTAAGAGCTTTGTTAGTGTTGTTTCTCTCAAACAACTTCTTCAACACATCATACATTAGATAAGTTGTCGTCAAGGTAGAGATGCGAGGTAGTAGATGATCTTTTACTGAATATATGATTATCTTCCTAGCTTTGACATCATATGTCTTCCATTCAACCTTTTCTTCATCGGTAGATGTTGCTGGTAGAGTTCCTTCTATCATTATTAATAGGTCACTCTCTTCTAGAGTGATGCATAATCTTGACTTCCAAGAGATGAAGTTGCTTGATCCATCAAACCTATCTTCCACTAAAATTTTGTTTCTCATGGCTTGTAGATTCTTCACAAACCCTAACGGCTAGGCTAGAAACCCTAGCTTCAGAAATATGACGACTGGGCTAGGATAGAAACCCTAGGTTTCGTTGGACTTATGATTGCCAACAAGAAGCCTTGGAGAGTCAAGCGAACCCCAGTGAGTTGAAAAATTCCTCAACGACATGCAGAAACCTAGAGCATGAAATCTGCAGAAACCCTAGAAACCCTAGGGCCGAAAATCCAAACTTCTTCAATTTTCAATCTAAAAGTTGCAGGTGATGCACTGGACTAGGCCGTACCTGTTTGTACAAAAACTAGGTCCAACATTCCAAGGGAAAGTGCTAAAAATAGCTTGACACGGAAAAGGGTAAGGGTCGTTTTTGCAGTTGCAGCAAGAAGGTGACGACTAGCTTGGAAAATTGCTGGAGTAGCTTGTGCAATGGCTCTTCAGGAACACTGCTCTGATACAATGTTGAATTTTTTAATGATTGCTCAAGCACATGTAGTTTCTTTTCAATTTAGCATGAACTTGAACCATAAACAATGCAACAACACAATAGCTACAGTAAACCAAGATCACAAAAAGAATAACCATGCGCAAGACACAAGAAAAACCTTCTCAAACAAGGGAAAAAACCCAACAATCCTTTGCTATAGAGTCAAGAGAAGATCACCCTCACACCATAAACCCTAGCACACACAAGAGGGTGCTCTATGACCAAGAAATCTAGCGCATAAGAAGAAGTGTGCACAGGGTTCTAGATCTCCTGAATGTGTTATGAGAGAATGAGATATGATCCAAAATGGGGATGTATCTCTCTTATAAATACATGACCTAACTCATCAAATATATGTGTTTATTGGCACAATAGGGCCGACTTGTACAACTCAATAATATAATTAATCTTTTACACAATATTAATTATCTTTACACAGTAGGGCCGACTTGTACCCTTCACAATACAAATTAGGGTTTCACAATAATCTTACTCTTAGACAATATATCAAGGGATCTCCCAAACATCCTCTAGTGCTTTGCCACTAGGGACAAGTCCACATGTGCTCAACCACAAGAGACATCACCTTCAATAGATCAACTCAACTAAATCAATAGGAGTATGAACTGGAGAGTCATCTCAAGTCAACTCAACTAAGTCCATAGGAGTACAATAGGAGACCATCTCAAGTCATATCAACTCAGTCCAGAGGAGCACGACAAGAGATCAATACACATCATCTCAACTCAGCCCAGAGGAGTATTACTCACCTATCACATAGGCATTCTCACATATCATCTCAACTTAGTCCAGAGGAGTATGATCTGGAGAATGTCTCATGAAGCTACAATAATTAACAATAACATGGTGTAAGATAGAGTTGGTATGGGATTTTAACATGAATGGCATCAACCTTATACACTATTTCGTAGGTCCAAAGGTTTGGCAATGTACAAATGAGGTCTTTCCTAGAGAGGGGATGTACATAATGAAGACTCTAAATCAATTTCAAATGACGGATTTTAAACCCTTTGCCACTCCCATGATTCCAAATATGAAGTTACATGTTGTCTTGCATTTAAGATTTCTATATTCTTTGATGTATATACAATTTATTGGTTCCCTTATGTATCTGGTGAATACCATAACTAATATTTGTTCTGTAGTGAACACTTTAGGCCAATACATGGTTGAGATGAGGAAAAATCATTGGGTTTCTATCAAGCATGTGCTCTAATAATTGAAGGGTGAAATGGATCATAGTTTGATTTATGTAAGAAATGGTGAGTTGATGCTACATGGTTTTGTGGATTCTAACTAGGCTAGAGCTGTAGGTGGTTGGAAGGTCACTTTAGGGGTTCTTTAATTTGGGTTTAGATATGATATCATGGTTCAATACGAAGTAGGAAATGGTGGCACTTAGTGTCAATAGAGGTAGAGTATATGGAAACTAGTTTTGCTAGTTGTGAGTCCATATGCCTTTGAAAGTTGATAGTAAATCCAACTATTGACCGGAAATCTACCTACACTAAAGTGTTGAAATTTTGGTATGCTTGTTTAACCATAGACAATGTCACATCATTGTCACCCAACCATACACATTCACATATTCCACCCTCGAGTAGATTAACCTTCACTTAAAATAATTTCGGCAAGCCTACTCCAAAACCAACAGATAAACTCTAGCTGCTAACTGTAGCGACAACTCAAGACAATTAGAGCACTCCTTCTCCAAGGGTAGCACACAAGAGATAGTCTCCATATCCATAAAACAAGTACCATACAAAATTGCAGTTGCACTACAATTTCATACTTGTGCCATACTTATAAAGAATATCACCAAGAGTATCACCAAGAATGTCACCAAGAGAATCACCAAGGAGAATATCACTTGATAACGCTAGAGAGAGACCAAGACCAAGAGATGACCATACACCCTTATTCCTCCTTGCAGCTGTAGTTGCAGCTACAACTGCAACTCTCCACAAGACTTGCGCTTTGACTGGGTGTCCAAATTAGATAAAAACATCCTCTATTTATATTAATCTATCCCGTGACTTTTATGGTTGGGCTGACCCGACTTTCTGGTAATTATATTTTTTGTTTATCTTTCTCCTATGGAGCCGACTTGTAGTTCTGGAAGATAATATTCTAATATTATTTATTTTGTTAGGTCGACTTGTCTTCTAGGGTTTCCACACATCTGTTTAATGGTTCACTTGCTTCTAGAATATTCTATTCTAAGTCATAGGTTACATGTGGAGGTTAATACCTCCCGAAACTACTAAAACATCAACATAAAGGAGATCCCTCGGTGTGTGGGTTAAGCTCATCGACATATATAGGGATAGACCACTACCTATATTTTCTTAGGGTTAATATTCGATACTAAAATGAAACAAGGAGTATGGAAATGCATACCTATTTTATCATCGTTTGTCCTTCGTTTGTAAGAAACCCGGTCTATCCAATCCATGTCCATAATCTTCTGCAATTTACACATAGATAAAATAAGTACAACATTTCTCATTTCCAGATTGACATTTCAAGTAAGAAATAATATATGCCACATATATAACATCATACTTATGTTCAATTAAATAACCTATCATTCATATATGACAATATTTGACAAAATATGTGAGCATTGGGTTAGGCGGTGGGGGGAGGGGAAGAAAGTATATATATATATATATATATATATATATATATATTGAAAAAGTGAGAATAGGTGTATACCTAAACTTTGTTGCATCACCTCCTTCATGAGAGACTAGGTCCTCTCATCCTTAGCCACAAGAACTCATATCTCCATCAAAATATTCATAGTCTTACTTTGTTAGAGTCATCAAAGGATGGTCCAACAACCTCTACATAAAAATTGATGATTCACTGTTTGGGGAACCAATGGTTGATTATGTTCAAGAGGAAAGAAAACTAGGGAAACCAGAAATTAACAAAAGGTTTTGAAATTTCTCTAGAGTAATGGTGCCTTCTCTTCTCTTATCCTTTTCTCAATCTTGGACCTCTTATTTGTATGAGTAGGGTGATTATATGGTCAAGGAAGAGTGAAATGCATGTCATACAATTGACTTCAATGCTTAACCTCTACTTGTAACTTGCACATTATGCACATTTTGTACTTTTCAAGGGTATTCTGAGGGTATTCATAGGTTTAATATTGAAGAGTCATGACCAGGTCACAACTTTTACTAAAGATTCCCATGAGCTCGTGATTGTTACTAGGAAAAACCCCAAGCATGTAGTAAAGGACTAAAATAGACTCTAGAAATGTTTTATCAACTTTGGCAAAAAATGTGTAAGTTAAATAACTTAACTAATTTGATTAAGGATGACCAAATATAAGTATAATATATGCCCCCTAATGTATGAGGTTAAAAGGGGATTTGATGGCTGCAATACATTATAAGGTGGAGAGTATTATAACAATTGATCCAAGGAGGAGTACAATAGACTAAGGATATGGAAGGTACTTGCAAGAAAAAACCAAAGTATCAGATGAAAAAGTATTCCCAAGGTGGGCATACTCATTCTCGAGTGAAAACAATCATGATTTCCAAATGAAATAAACTACAGATCCATTCAATATATAATATGAAAGCTGTGGCCATGAAGAGTACAAAGTGGATACATTTCAATACAAGATCATAGCCACAAGTAGATACATAGTGGATCTACGTCGTAGTGTTCATTAGGAGAACCATTGGAACTTGCGACAATATAAAATTGGTATTCCAAGGTACCCATAAGGAAGTGTTATTGTATAATAAACTCGATCCATCGCCCCAAAGGGAGAGAACACCACATCCCAAGGTCTTATATACAAACCCATTGCAAGTACAATTCTAACCCATATGAAGAAATAATCTGAAATTGAACACGAGAGAAACCATCTGATCATTGATCATTGATGTATACTATTGATATATGTGAGGTAACCCACTGATGATGATAATGGGCCCCATGGTACATTAGTACATTCTAACAAGTTGTTGACACTTGAATATGTCAGGACCGAAACAAGAACCTCATGAGGACATTAGTCTCCCTTCGTTTTTAGAGAGGTGGTTCTCCTCTTTGGCTAAAAGATATATCTTTGAATATATTCGATTAGGGAGAGTACTAGGCAACAAGCCCCAAATCTATATTGCTTGGATTTATATGAAAATGGTTCTTCAATAACCAATACGATCTTTATGTGCAACAAAAGTCTTTTTACAATAAGAAAAGATTGGAGGGCTTCAACATCAGAATTAAATTGTGATCAACATCATAGACAATTTTCTTAATAGTATATAAACACATGCATATCTATTTTATTGTAACTGCAAAGAGTATTCTATTTTATTATTGATGTATTATTCATTATATCAATCCCCTTTTGTGGATTGATCATGTCGGGCATTGTAAATGACCAAATCCCCTTTTACGGATTGGTCAAACCCTAATTGTAATATGCTAAATGAGAAGTTGGCCCCCAAAATATATTAAAGTGGTTATAACCACATATATTGAGAAGTCAGCCCTGCCAGTGAAAAGACACCTCAGTTCAACACCTGTCAGATTGTATAAATAAGAGAGGCCAGTGCCTCATTTGTTCACTCACTCACTTGTTCATTAGAGCGCAAGTTTGGAGTTGCGGTTGGAGAAGAAGGAAGAGAGAGAGAAGCGTATTACTTGGAGAGGACTTTCTGTAGTGTTTGGTTTATTCTCTTGGCATTGTATTGGCTATCTATATTAAGGAAGTTTTTGTTGGGTTTTCTCCCCCATGAGGGTTTCCCAGGATAAATGATGTGTCTCTTGTGATTGTGTATTTCTCAGTGATCCTATCTATGTTATGGTTATCTAGTGAATTGAAAAGAAACCTAATAATAGCTTAAACCTTAACATGGTATCAGAGCTAAGATGAAGAGAGCATCTTTCACAAGAAGAAGAAAAACGTCATTGTTGTCGTACATGAAAATTAGGGATTTTTATTGAAGAAGATTTGCAGCCTCAAAATCATCTAGAAAAGTGTGACCTAGCGCAAGGAACTCTTTGGCACCTTCAACACACCTTTTCAGTGGGTAGATTTCCCGAGTGAAACCCTAGTTTTCATTGGTACTAGAAGTGCTAGAAAACCAAAAGCACCAGAAAACCAGAAGTACCAGAAAACTTGAAGCACCAGTCCAAAAATATGCTAGTCAAGTTTGAAGGGGGAAAATTGGATTTTCAAAAATTTGACTGTACCAGCCTACTTGCCTCAGCTCAACGCATCTAGCCCCTGGATCAGAATTTCAAAATTTGAAGTTTGAAAAATTAGGGTTTCCTCATAAAACGTTAAGTTGCAGTTACAGAATCAGTTGCAGTATCAATTGCAGTTGCAATAGCAATTGAAGTATCAGCTGTAGTACTAGTTGCAGTCACCCTTGAAGTTTTTAAGAGGTAATTATTACCGTCGCCACCAGATGGTGCCACTACTTGCAAATGCTATCATAGGTATGTACTCACATATGTTTAGACTGTTAAGATTTAAAGGGTATTTGTAGGAGAAGGGATCTCTTGCCATAGATCCAGAAGGATCTCAAGATCCAACACATTCATAGGAATAATGCAACCCAGGTGTGATTATTCTGATATGCATCTATTTGTTATGACATTATTTTGATCAGTGCTGCATGTTGTAGCTATAACCATCATACTAACCTTTGGTGAAAAATTAAAGTCAAGGTATTAGATGGATTAAAGTTGATATCATAGAGTTTATTCTCTAACCCAACCTTCTGTTAAGATAGTATATTGTCCTAGTACAAAAGACAAGTTGAAGAAAGCACTTGTCATCTTGAGTGAAGGAGACTTTAAGAAAAACAACACACACTGATTCTTGAGGACAAGACTCTAGGTTCCGAGTTTGATTAATCAAGTTGATAAGATTCAAAGTTTCACATGTCAAAGTTGATAACTACCCCTTTACAAGTAAACAATACAGTTGAGGTAGCATTCTTTGAAAAGTATTATGCTTGGTAGCATGTGAGCATATTGAGATAAATCCTTAATGTAATCATTTACCAGATTCAACTAACATCTCCTCTAGGAGAAACTTCTTGTGTTGATTCCAGGTTACCTTGGATGAACGTTTACAACACTAGAAGAGTGTTGATCTCATTTCGTATTGTATTCCTTACTTTTGATCCTTGTTTCAGACAGGTCACAAGTGAAAGCTCTAAAGGAGCCATTGTGACGATTGTTCATGCTATTTCTTTAATTACTATTATCAAAAGAGTATTATTTTTGCTTGCTGTTTTGTTGACCTTGTTTCAGGTCACATGTGATAACCCTCAGGAAGCTATAGTGAAGGTTGTTGAAGGCAACATATTATATGGGACATGAAGTAGACTATGTACATGACCATATACACTCATGTACCAAAGAAGATGAAGAATAAGCTTTCTTTTGAGATTCAGAGTATCTCATATGAAGATTAATTGTATGGAGCAGAAGGCTCCAAAGATGACCAAACATTAGATCAATATCCCACAACAGAATTGTTCAAAGGTTAATGAATCCACCTTGATGGGAAGCAAGACTCATTTGAATCCTGACTCAGTATTTCATACTTAGGCTTGGTATTCAACACCAAGTATACCCTGTAAGAGACAATGAAGTCCTTGTAGACTCAGAAGAAATCAAGAGTAAGCCTGATCTCATAAAGGATCAGATGAAGAGACAACTCTGGGAGACAAATGTTGCGAGAAGACTAGATCATAGCTTTAGAAACTTCTAGGAGATATGAAATCTCCTGGGAAGATTCCCTTGTTTTAGTAACAGAGAAGGAAGCCAGTCAGAAAGACTAGGATATGGATTCTTCCGTGAGACTAGAAGAGAAGTCATTATTGACTTACAAGATTGATCTATATAGATCAAACATGTTACAGATGTACAAATCTTGATGTTTGTCCAGAGGATTCTCCCAGCAAGAGGGAGAATACTATGACGAGACACTTACTCCAGTTATTGAAGAAATAGTTCCAGTATTTATGAAGACAACCAGAACAACCATGATTCATATATAATATGAGATGCAGGGGGAGCAATCCCCATATTCAAAATTGAGTGGCAGTCGATGCAGTACATTAGTTGGGTCATGGAGACATGACTACAATAAAAGATAGTGTTACCTCCATGAAATAAGAAGAGTTATCTTCATTATCGGTTATTGAGCCACTCTCAGTTTTAGATGAAGTTGTTGCCATGATGGAGCAGAGGAATTACTCTCAGATTTCAGCAGTCACAGTGAGAATGGAGCAGCCATTCTCAATTTTAGAGAAGGTGCAGGTGCAGAGTCCCAGTTCTAGAAGGAATAGTTGCAGAAAGAGGATAGGACATACTCTCAATCAGTGAGATAGATCGTGCTTTGCATAAAGCACATAGAGCTAGCACATGATTGTGCATATTGAGTTACAACTGAGCAAGTGTACCAGATTGGTACAATGTAATAAGAAAATTTGATTTGAAGATTGAAGATAGAAAGACTCATGTATTCCAATTGAAGGAAACTCTGTACGTGTTAAAGAAAGCTCCTAGAGCTTGCTATGAAATAATTGGCAGTTTCCTGACGAGATTGGGATTCACCAAGAGTAAAGTTGATTCTAACCTATATCTCAAGGTTATGAATGATGAGTCAATGATGTTACTACTATATTTAGATGATGTATTCTTGATAAGATGAAGAAAAGATCTTCACATATTGCAGAAGAATCTCGCTACAGAGTTTGATGGAAGACCTAAATGCATTATCTCTTAGGTCTTGAAATTTGGTAGAGCACAAAGAAGATCTTCCTTAACCAAGGGAAGTATGCAGTTAAAATGAAGAGGCTTGACATGTTGAAATGTATATCCATATAGACATCCATGGAAACAAATTTGAAGTTCCTGGTAGATACCTCGTCAAGATTGGTTGATGCTACTCTATACAAACATGTTATTGGTTCAGTGATGTATCTAATGAATACCAGGCTAGATATATGTTTTTCCTTGAGTATTCGGTAGAACCCTAACGTGTTCACATTGTTGCTGCTAAACATATGATGAGTTACCTTAAGGGTACATTGAATTTTGGTCTCTATTATAATAGAGATCATGACTTTAGACTGAGTGGTTACACCGATTCAGATTAAGATGGAAGTGTTTCTGATAGAAAGAGCACTTCATGATATTGTTTGAGTCTGAGG
This sequence comes from Picea engelmannii, assembly GCA_009831015.1. Lineage (NCBI taxonomy): Eukaryota > Viridiplantae > Streptophyta > Pinopsida > Pinales > Pinaceae > Picea > Picea engelmannii. Next base: position 32,157 of record ML776895.1, on the reverse strand, counting down.
TCAGCCATTATCTCATGGAAGAGTAGGAAGCAATTCAACATTGCTTTGAGCATGGCAGAAGCATAATACATTGTTGCATGTTCCTCCAGTTGTGAAGTCATATGGCTTCAAATGTTGATTGATTGATCTATTTGATCTGGAGATGGAAGCCACCGTGATTCTATGTGATAACCATGTTGTATAAAAATGATGGAGAACCATGTGTTCCATGATGAGTCGAAGCACATAGAGATTCAATATCACTTCACCCATGATATGATGCAAAGAGGAGCTATAAAACTCCAATATGTTGAAACATATGAACAAGTTTCATATGTGTTAACCAATCCTTTGTCTCGTGTAAAGTTTGAGAACTTTCGAGACAAGCTTGGTATAGTCCAAAAGGACCTCCCTCGAAAGGGGGAGTAGTGTTGGTGATACTATGGTATCTTGATCAGAGTACCACGTGGTAGCTTCGTTAGGATTTTATATCCTAGGGAATATTTTTTATTCCTGGGTAGGTCCTTTGGATCTGTCAGAGTACCACAAAATGTTGTTGTGATGATGTGCCAACCTCGTGTTGTGATGATGTGTTGCCAACTTCGTGTTGTGATACTAGCCTCATGCTGAAGACTCTGAGCCCAGTGCTGATGTTGATGATGCTCCAACCGTTGTGATGTGTTGTTGTTGTTATTAATGATGATGATGTATTAGTGTTATACTAATCCATATTGATGCAGATGTTGATGATGCCACTTCAAATTCTTGCTGAAGATGATGTTGATTATGCCACTTCAGCTTCTTGCTGAAGATGATGATGCCACTTTATCTTCTTGTTGAAGATGATGATGATGTTATTTTATCCTCATGCTAAAGAAGATGATGATGCTACTCCAGCTCCATGCTGTGAACAATGATGATGAGAATTTTTTTTGATGATTTATAGATACATCAGTCAGTGTTCCAAGATGTTGTTGATGATGTTTCCCTCTCTCTCACTTGATGTTGTTGTAGAATACCCTTCTTGTTAAGGGGGAGTGTTGAAATATTGTAACTTCAAAGAGTATTCTATTTTATTATTGATGCATTATTCATTAGACCAATCCCCTTTTGTGGATTGATCATGTCGGGCATTGTAAATGACCAAATCCCCTTTTGCGGATTGGTCAAACCCTAATTGTAATATGCTAAATGAGAAGTCGGCCTCCAAAATATATTAAAGTGGTTATAACCACCTGGATTGAGAAGTCGGCCTCCAAAATATATTAAAGTGGTTATAACCACCCGGATTGAGAAGTCGACCTTGCTAGTGAAAAGACACCTCAGTTCAACACTTGCCAGATTGTATAAATAAGAGAGGCCAATGCCTCATTTGTTCACTCACTCACTTGTTCATCATAGCACAAGTTTGGAGTTGTAGTTGGAGAAGAAGGAAGAGAGAGAGAGGTGTATTACTTGGAGAGGACTTTCTGTAGTGTTTGGTTTATTCTCTTGGCATTGTATTGGCTATCTATATTAAGGAAGTTTTTTCTAGGTTTTTTCCCCCATGAGGGTTTCCCAAGATAAATGATGTGTCTCTTGTGATTGTGTATTCCTCAGTGATCCTATCTATGCTATTGTTATCTAGTGAATTGAAAAGAAACCTAATAATAACTTAAAACTTAACAAGTACTAGGCAACAAACCCCAAATCTGTATTGCTTGGATTTATATGAAAATGGTTCTTCAATAACCAATATGATCTTTATGTGCAACAAAATTATTTTTACAATAATAAAAGATCGAAGGAGGGCTTTGTTGATGGGAGAAATTAACAAGCCATTAACTTGAAAGAACAGGTCCAGTCCGGGGTTGTCCAAGTAACCCAAGCCGTTTGTTATAACCTGTTCTGACGGGTTTACTGGCTCCATTAGCCAATCTAAGGTCCTAGAGTAAAGAAAAGAAATAACTAACTAATGTTAAATAATAATATACATAAACTCTAATATAATTCCATGTATAAGTGTATCTGAACATAAAAAGAAAACATAAAAAAAATATCGCTTATGAACAGGATTTACAAGTTGCAATTTTTACTGGAAACTTAAGAAATCAATGCAAAAATAATTGTTTTACAGAAGCAGATAAAGAAAGCAAATTTGAATATTTTCTATTTTCTAATTAAAAATCTAACAAAACTTGAATTAACTAAGTTATGAAACACAAATGTGTAGATAGTTAAAGCTGATCTAAAATTTATGGTTTCACTATTACAAAAAAATGACAGAAATTAGAAACAAAGAAGATAATATGATATTAGTTTGTTAAATGTATCCGTGCCTCTGAATGAATCAAGAGCATCCAGCTGCCACGCCTATGAGATAAATCTGCAATAGACTTATACTGAAACTGTTCTGAATAAATTCACAGGATGTATTGGCAGCCAGGATCTAGAAACAAAATAGGGAACACATATTAATTTTGTGATCTTATGATCGCAAATGATTACATTCAGAGAAATCTATGTGTAATACATTCACTTCATTGTTCAACTGAACATCAAAGAGAAATCCTAATATTCAAATTGAAAATATGATCACAGTGTCAATATCTGGAACAACAAATCATGAACGATATTTATAACATGAATATCCTGAAACATAACATATGATTGAGTCTAAAGCTACAAGACATATTAATATACCAAGATTAAATAAAAAAAACATTAATAAAACACCATTCACAAAGGACTAAAGCCAAAATGTTGTACGTTGTTTCATTAATAAGAGTCATTCATCCATCTTTGGTTCCAGGCCAAGATGCCTTTCATTTACAAAATGCAGGGTATTTAAAGAGTCTTTTTGAAATCTCATCTTCCTATATCTTAGGATAAGATCAGATACCATGAGATCAAAATATTACAAATATGGAGGGCCTACAGCTACTCACAATCAAATTGTATCTTCAAATACTAACAAAAGTTTTGTCTCATTTACAAAATGAACAGGAAAGAGATACTAATCATCTAAATCGAACATGTTCCACCTCATAAAATCAACATCAAGATATATCATGTCTTGAAAACGAAATAGGAACAAGTTAGATCATTTATTAACAACTAATTACTAAATTTTATATAAAAATGACTTGGCTAGATTCTGTAGCCAGTCTTATATTAGTAAAATAAATCTAAGTTTAACCGATTTGATTCAAAAAATAACATGACTGTAATAAGAGGAAAAAAGTCATTTTACCATTTAAATCAATGACTAAACACAGATCAAAATAGCTCGGAATTGATTATGGCATTCACACTGTTTGCATTCTTTATCACAATGTTGTCTGTCTTCTTAAGACGTTTAGCTTATCTCTATTTGTTTTCTTTGAGGTCACGATTTTCTTTTATGAGTAATTCATTGTGATTTGTGAGCATTTTAATTCGAGCTTGGAGAACAGGAATATCAATATAGTATTGTTCAATCCAACGTAGACAGACTTCACAATGTGCAAGAGAGACGATTTGTTGATGGAGCGTACAATCAAGACTGGCTGCATCAATACTACCTGTTACGTTCCCTGGACCAAGCCTAATACAAGTGAACTCACCTTTATCCTTGAGAAACGGTGGAAGATTATTAACAAAGTCGTAACACTGATTAGGATCTGATTTATGAAAATCTGGATCTTCTTGTGCGAGAGAATTTTCAATCTCGGGATCTGAGACCTCATTGACCTCGATTGGCTCGATTGAGCTCAAATGAAGTTTGGATCGTTTCGTTAAAATTCTCGAAATGAACTGACCAACTCTTTTATTTCGGAACCCTAACACTGTGTGCTTATGTTTTGACTGTTTGTGAGACTTGTAGACATAGGGTTTCATATTGGCATTATGGCCATTATCCAAATTATGCATAGGAGGTTCATTCCACTCACACTCTACAACCTGTTGCTCATGTGGGAATTGACTGGGCATTACTTCATTCAGGGGTTTTGTGGATGGCTTACTATTTGGACTATCTAAGTGTTCTTTTAACAACAATTCATCTGAATTAGGTTTGACGGTAGAAACAAAACCATTTCTCACTAAAAACCCATCCCAACAGTCACTTATGGTTTTCAAATGGTGTGTTAACAGAATCTTGATTAAGCCATGGTGAAAAAGGCTTAAGTCAAGACTCTGTTTTTTATACCTTTTAGACATCTTGTATAGGCTTCCGAGCAAATAGAAAGGCACATTCAAATGAAAACCTATGAAGTGCATAAGAAACTGTATATGATAGAGAAAAACTAGACCATAACGACCCTCACAGGTCACAAACTATTTAAGGATTGACAGGAGACCATGCCATCTAACTTTAAGCAAAGAAACAGGGATACCTTTTTCACAACAATCGATTTTCCTGGAGGTCATGAAGAGGCTCCAAGGAACTTCTTCGATTTTCAAATTCTTTAACCACTTCTGATTTGTGGATGGAAGTCCTGTGGCTTCATTGAAAAATTCTTTAGCTATTTCCAACTGGATATCTCCAACTTTCTCCCTATACCCATCAAATGCTTGTGCGAATTCCTTATCCACGCGAAGGTTATACCCTTCGAACCTTTTGATGAACGTATCCTAGCCCTGGGCTTTCAAATACTCGACTTCAACATCATGAGACAACAATGCTTGTGAGCCATTCATCTCTATTCGAACAACATGACCCATTAAAAATATGACTGGACTGTAATGGGGGCGACTCAAGATAGCTTTAGGTTTATATGGGAGGAGTAGGAGAAACAAATCTGAGCGAATAAACTGGAAACAAACCAAGCAAAATCCCTGCGTAGTCATAGTATAAACATCAGGGTTTCGATCATGAAGTTTGAGCACTCCTGGTAATGAAAACCTCGATTACAAAGCATAACATAAACCCTCAACTCATAATGAAAATCTTATCAATTCACTCTTCCAGCAAAATATCAAGTACATGATACGATACTCATGAATTAATTCCCTTGTCTAGCAATGACTATGGTTGATTTGCAAAGGATTCAAATAAACATGTTTATAATTTAAATGTGAATCAATATAGGTATCATATCAACATTCAACAAAATCAACGAAAAATAATTCAAGTATTAAATATAAAGTAGATGCAAGCACAATGACCCTTTAAAAGAATGCTTTGAATAAGAATATAATACGAAACTAAGTTTTCATGTTTGATTCATGCTTTCAGTCATGAATCAAGCATGAAAACACAAACATAAAAGAGTAATCGAACATCTTTTATAACCCAGTAATTGTCATAAAATGATAATATGAAGTGAAGGCAGCTACAGAAAGTGTCGTTTATCGTTGAAATAACGAAATCATGTAGGGTTGCCAACAATGACGACTTACTGGGTGAAGCAGTTATCTCTTCATCACCAGAGAATTCATGTTAGGAATGATCAAAATGGTTTAAAAATTTAAAGAACAATCAATAGTGAGTCAAGTATCCCAATCGAATTCAAAAAACATCACCCAGTCTAGTGTCAGATGTCTTTCTGTCCAAATGCAATCTGGTGACAAGTTTTAATTACGAGAGAGATGATATTTAAGCTAATGACTTCGATACTGTTGACAGGGCCACTGCTGCTAGTAGACATCTATAGCCTCGGTAGGGATGTCAATCAACCCACTCTGACGCCTCTATCCTATCCAAGAATTATCAATTCAAGATGAAGGGAATTTCACAATTAATATCAAAATTTATACCTGAAATTTTTTCTTGAACCCAACATTGCTTTACTGCCAACTGGCTTGTTCAATACCCTGACGAAGTTATCTTGGCATCATGCATGCATTTACCCGCTGCTTGCATACCTATTCAGTATCTCGACGGGTTTATAGACACTTCCCACAACTCTTTAGAAGTTATTTTTGCTGGATTATTGAGAGGGGGGTGAATCAGTAATAGCGTAATTATAATCCTTTTTCTTCAAATTTTATGTCAATGTAGAATTATTATCCAATAATTAGCAGTAAGAAATAAACAATCACACACATACACAATACACCAATGTTTTACGTGGAAACTCAAATCGGGAGAAAACCACAAAATGTTTTTTGTTATATGTCTTAAAGAATTACATTCATTGGAAGCACCAACTTCCTTTGTTTTCCAGCTGCAACTAGAAGGAGGCTCCAACCCCCTAGTTTCTCAGGCTACAACTTGAGGGAAGCTCCAACTCCCCAATTCTCTGGCTACAACCAGAAGGAGGCTA